>JAZGTJ010009997.1:0-12491 GCA_036877575.1 Botia almorhae | reverse complement strand
ACATTGAAGGTAAACACAAATAAAGACAAAACAAATCCAAAATGCTTCGCAAATAACAGCTGCAAATTTAGCCTAAATTAAACTCACACAACATTGTCTGGCTTTGTTTTCTTACAATAACTTGGGCAATGTAGTTGGATTCTAAGAATACTACAAATTATGCAACATACGTACATATAATATTCATAAATGGGGAAGTGGAATGAGTGTATTTGTTGCTTTCTGTTTTGGCCTGGGAGGATGCACACCTTTGATGTGGTTCGCACTAGATTAACTTGACCAGACATTTCGTACTAGATTCATTTTATGATACATATATGTTCGTTTTTATGTTGAAGCAAAAAACGCATCTTACATTAAGAGTTTCAGGTCCAATTTTATGACCTGTTCGTGGTAAAGCCTTGAGGTGTGATGTGAGTGGACATGCGCATCTTCTGTCTCTGATATTAGCCGGTTTCTATATTTCACCCAAATTTACCTTTAGCACAAAGTTGTCCTCAAATTGTCCAACAAAAGTCCATGTCCCTTTTGGAGGGCATGTGTAAAGCTGGAAGCAGGTCCCCGATGAGGCCAATGCAGACAGACATGTCATCAGTTTTGATCTTAAGGATGTTAAAGTCTCTCAGCGTTCTCATCAGCACCTGGTCCTCCTGCCTGTCCGTATCGCCTCTCTTCAGAGAACCAGAGAGACAGTCCTCGGTCATAGTGACCCTGGGACAAAAGCAAGCGACAAACAGTGACACATTGACTGTTCCACAGTTCCAGAGTCTGCGACTACTGAGGGTGAAAAGCTATTCCACACCATTTAATAATAATTGATTCAGCCATACTTTGATTTTTTTAGTTCATTCACATATTTCATGGTCTGTATCAGATGTACCCAAAAACAATTTATAGAATAATAGCGATACGATAAGGATTGACAGCATTTTTATTAGAAAACAATCCTGTGTCTCATAACGCTGCAATCAAATAAACTCCCTAAGACAGATAAACATTGCCCAGACTGGTGGAACAATTGCTCTCACTGAAAGAGAGGTAAAATCTTGATATAAAAGCTCTCCAAAAATGCAAATAAAAGAAAACTATTGGTTCTTATTGTACATTACAAAAAACGTAAGTGGTATATTTCAGATATGCCATACCATATATCAGCAATTTAGTTTTAAAATTCAATTTAAACGTTAAAAGTCATTGGACCATAAGCCTCAGAAATTATATGACTGGTACGACCATGTCGCGTCTTATTCCTTCAATTATTATCATGAAATAAAAATACAATGTGATGCAAAAAACAGACAGCAAAACATCACATACTGGAAACGGGGTTTAGCATGAAGGAAAACAAATGTCATTCATCATAATAACCAGCGTGACTCATTTTTCTATAAAGAAAACAAAGGCATAAATCGTACAGATATCCGAGTAAGCAAAAGGTTTATTTGAAATAAACTATGTACATGTAGTGCTCACAATGTGCTTGTGATTGTAGTGGCTTACAACGTATCAGCTTGAACAAAGAGATGAGTGAGTGTTGTTACTAATGTTATGACACCAATCTTTACTCAGACCAATCAAAATGCGTTTCCTTTCGAAAGTCAAGCCTCAATAAACACTCGGCCACCAACATCAGCTCATAGATGAGGTCAAATTATGACATGACTGAGCATAAAGGCTAATCCTCATAGAAATATATGCAGGACTAGTGTCGCCTGGCATCAAACATACACAGATGAATATGTTGTTAGCATAGCCAAAAATAAACTATAGTAGGTCAAATTAAAGTATGCTAAGGATACTAACTCTACAAACACCACTTGAAATGCAAATCCCGAGCTTACCTAAAGAGTCTTGGGCTTTTCCGCTAGCTCAGTTCTGGCCGTATAGCCAGGATTCATAATTATAAAGATGTCCACTGAAATATCCAGGTTTACATCCTCACCCATGAAATTAAATCTCTTCTTGTCCCAAAGCATCTTAAATACTTTAAAACCTTATGGATCAAACATTCTCAATATAAATGTAAATGGCACACAATATGTGCACTCATTAGGTGCCCTAAACAGCAAACAAGACAGGTTTTACTTTGCCATGGCCTTGTGCTAACTGTAAATCTGAGGCTATACAGTGTCTTTAGGAATCTTACATATTGTTCTAAAGTAGCACAGCTAAGCCAAGCACACGGCATGCATTAAGACTCGCTGAAACTGATCGATTGCAACATTTGAGACAAGCTTTGTTCGTGTGAAATTTGGAAGTGAAATTTTACGGTTGGGAGTCAAAAACAGGTTCTTAATTCAAAAACCAGCTCTTTAAAAAAATGAACAGCACATTAAAATCTCCATTTCTATGGTGTTGCTGCTGGAGAGCTCAGCTGGTAGGCATAGAGCTTGCAACAGCAGTCTCAGGGGTTCTATTCCCAGTAAATGCATAAAATGATAAAATGTTTAGTTTGAATGCCTAAATGAAGAGGCTGCTTCTGAATGCACAGGGCCACAGCGAAAAACACTCATGCTGTTAGTCTTGCAGTTTAATCAGAGTGACGAAATAACAAGACTAAGTGGCGCAAAATACACAGGCGATTAATAAACAACAAAACTTTTTATTGTCCTCACTGGCTGCACACAACAGCAAACAGAGACAGAGTTACGCAAAAGAAACTTCAACAGGACTCACGAATCAGTCTCACACACACGGGTGATCAGTTTAAATTAGTCTCATGATTCACCCTGTGAGTCATTCAGTTAACACAGCCACGGTCGTCGACTCAGTCACCGAACCACAGGTCATTATTTTCATCATGTCTGCCCATATATTCAACTAGAAATGAACAGAGGGATGCCACTGTGTAATGCGCGCTTATAAGTGCATATGCACATAACTGGAAGAGGTTTTGCTGTAATAAATTGTATCGTAATTACCAAAAATGTGTTTTGAAAAGACCGATAATTTGGGGTCTTCCTCAAACGTAAAAGAATGGTTCATGGAACAGTTAGGGACTTTACCAAGTAAATCCCTAGTAAATTTCAGTGAACTTCTGTGAAACTGTTGAGAAATATTAACTAGCTTGACAAACGTCTCCTACTTTGTAATGAAAGATGACAACAAAGTGGCTCGTATTAGCGGAAACTACGTAGCGAATACGTTTTCCCTCACATAATGAGCTGTGGTGAGGTGAGAGACAGAGCTCGTCTAATTTGTCTGAATACGTCTGCAGTTCTATTCGTTTTATCTGAAGCGAACGGAAAATTGATTCTATCTGTCTTTCTATGAGTAAAACTTAAATGGGCTGTATCCCCACAAAACATCCTCCTGCTTAAAATGCATTCTCACACTCTCCACGGCTAAACGGACGACACTTTCTGTCAGATGGCTTATAAACGGGCCCGACAAGCCCTTCGGTATCATTACGCTGATGTTCTGATTCACTGTAAATTGTTCTTTGGGACGGCTGCTCTTCGAAAACACTACACAAGAAAAGTAATTCATTTTTTATCACAGGGGAAAAACACTTATTCAGTGTCCTGACATTTCAGGAGAGCTGCACTGGAGAGACAGCGTCTTTCAAGGGAACTAGTTGAGAGATGGGTCATTAAAACCTGTGGCCTTATATCACAGCGAAATAAACATGCAGCTATACATCAAACTCCTTATAATCATCGACATAATCACTATTGTGAGTCAATGACATGGGCATGAAGATGATGAATAGAGTACAGTTGTATATAAACTATATATGTATATTTTCACAGAAGGTGGATTTAAATGCTGCTTCTCTGTGAATCATGTGTAGATGCCAGAGAATTATGGGATGGTGTGATATAAGCCGATTTAATTGTTGAGTGAATCATAGAAGCAGACATTTCCAAACTGTTTCCTTACTTAGTGTTTTCCTGCCGCATCGTGTATTATGTATAGCTGCAACACCCTTCTGTTTTCAAGGTTTTTAAGCTGAATCTGACTGACTGTGGTTATTCATAAATGAGGCATGGCACTTATTAGAAATGATAACTTACCAGCACAGCCACTGTGGAAACCGATATCCTGTTAAACTCATCAAAGCCGCCTCAGGCTCCTCTTTGTGCCAGGCCTCTGTAGATGTCGCCACAGGACTGGGACTGAAAGAGGCAGATCGAGTGAGAGAACCAGTGAGAAATGAGAGATTTAGGAATTGCAGGGACACACGTCATTGAATTCCAATCAGGATTTGAATCTGAGGTAACAAACGGGATGTAATCAGGAATGTTATTCCAGTTTAGAGAATTTTGTTTGCTATAAGTTTTTTTAAGTAACATTAGACATATTCAAATATAAATAGTCTGATAATTAAATGTTTGAATGGAGCTGTGAAATTTAATGTTAAAATTAAACGGATTGCAAATTATTTAATAAAAAAATTTTTTGGACCAGTGTGAAAAACCCCTTCCTTTCCCAGAATGCTCTAATTTGCTTAATTTAATTTACGAGTTTACAGAAATGTCTGCTTAGTCAACAGAAATTTAGTTTCAACATCCCGTGGGACGTGGTCAGTTTAATTCAAAATGCAATTAAACACTGAAATTAAAAGCCATTAAAATTGGCTTAATCTTGCATCAACATTTTAAACAAAGAAAACTCACGCCATGACAAACGATGCAATGTGTTGTTTGTTGTCTAGTGAGGCGCTTACTGGATTTCCACTTTCCTGAAGAACAACAAACGCTAAGAAGCTGTTTTCTTGGTGGATGAACAGCATATTCATCCCCACACTCATATTCTATACATCCTGAGTCCCCAGGACACATTCTTTTCAGTGGAGTGGATACAAGTGGCATCCTCCAGGGGAGAGAAAATTCCCCTGACATAAATGAGAGGTACCCGGGGGGTTGATTATGGGTGTCTGTGATCCTAAATGCAAAGTGTTAAAAAAGCCTGTTTTTCTTTTTGTTTTCTCTCTCTCTGCAGTGGTCAGCCATGGCCAGTAATGATGACAGTCTCAGCGGGCAGGTACAAGCCGGGTGAGAAGATTAACACTGCGTCTCTATTGACCGACACATTATATGGAATCCTTCTTTGCCGGCGGGCAAATACGGCAGAAGCGATGATGAGCATGAAATACTGACACAATGGTTGACATAGCATCAAAAGTAAATAAACCCGCGCCTCAGAGCCGCACTAATCTGCAAGCCCCCGTGGTGGACAAAGACAGCTGCGAACAACATTAGAAAGAGCTTTAAAGAAAGGACAAGACGTACGTGTATACTGAAGCAATGGCACCATTAGGACAGAGAGAGCCACTGGAAGCTTACTGTAAACTGATTATAATCAGCTTCTGATTAAAACAAGAATGTGATTCTTGTGAAACTCTTAGCCAAAGTGCCCTTATTATTCCTGCCTTATGTACAGTAGACATGTACAGTACATGTATACAGTGCACAATATGCAAATGTAGGTCATGGGTAAGCTAATGTATAGCATTGTTGTTAGCATACAGGATCACAAGACTTAAACCTGCATCCCCCACATCAGCACCATGATGCAGAGTCTCCATCTCAGGGAACCGGATTACCTTCGTACATAACCTGAGGCATATCGTATTATACATTGTTATGAAAAAGTGCCCCAAAATGTATTCGGAGAGCAATACCACAGTAAAAGTTCAATATTATGTCAACTGACATTTGTTTTAAAGAATGATTGCATAAACACATCGGTCAAACAAAATGTTTCATAAAATTAAGTAAGTTAGTCCTGTTCAAATTAAGTTAGCTCTGAGCAAAGGTTTGGCTTGGCTTAATGTCTAATGACATTCATACATTTTCAAATATGACTGAAGTGTCCAAATACTTTGTATGGTCTGATTTATTGTCTCTCGTGTCCACTTGCTGTCTATAGCATTATGCTACTGTGTTACCATAAATGTGTGTTTCTGAATGCCTAACGTTTCCACCAATGTGTCCCTAAATTTCATTCGTACTGCACTGCATAAAAATCCATTAAAAAGACTTTGATGAATTGCCTGCTGATGGCAAGGTTATGGTTGGGGTTATTGCTGTGATTGTCTGATAGGAATGTTACAGGAACAACACAGATATTGATCATGGAACATGTGCTATCAGTGTACCTCCAATTATGCTCTTAGTATACTCACAACAAAGCTTTTGGTCATTCAATGCTCTGGGGTAGAATGAAGTTTTAAAACAAATGAGCCACTGCAGGTGGTGTTTTACTGTAATATTTAAATGTGTGAAGGACTGAGAGATTAAATAAACCATGAACATGTTTGTGTCAAAATAGGTGGAGCATCAGGTCATACTCACCTGTTATGTCGTGTACCAATTCCACTTAGATGGTGTTTAAAATTATGAAATTAACAAGCACATCTTCATTTTAGCCTAAAGGTATTCAGAATGATGTCACAATCATTGGTTCTCGATTTTCTTTGATGTATATTAACCTGACATTAAACTTTCCTGGACTAATAAATCTCAGTGTCATTTGCAGCTCTTTTTTTTAGGTTGGACTTCGTTTAAATTAACTAACTCTGCGCATGTATAACTTTCAGTGTCAATGAACTACCAGTGGCGATGTTTTTATTTTGCATACTCTCATTTCAGTGTGAATAAAAGACAGTGTTTTTAACTCCTGTTTTAAAGAGCTGCACAACTTGCTCATGACAAATCCATCAGCCTGCCTGAACAACCTGCTCTCTTCTTTGCGCATAAGGGCCTTCAATGGGACACTATTAGCATTAAAATGGGCCCCTAAATCTCTATGGCCTCTTTTTTAAATGTTTAGCAGAAAAAGCTCATTTCAAAGCATGGTTATAGATATTTGTGGGCAGGTTTTGTAGTAACAAAGTCATGTCACTGTTCAGTTGAGCACCAGCTGGCATGAAAACCGGCACCATGGAAAAAATCTTTCAATGGAAAAGGGTAAATATATAAATACAGGCTGCATCTAAAACTCTTCAAATCTTGTATTATAGGGGCGTCTCACCTGTCTGTAAGCGGTCTGATGACTAATTTCGGAGTATCGCCCAGATACTCGTCTGAATAGAGGAAATGGGAGTCACAGATGTTCGTGAAGCAGTGCTTCTGTCTCTCGCCCCAGCCGTGACGGAGTTGGGACAGCCAAACAAAAGCCTGAGACGTCTCCACCTGTGAGCCAGAAACACAAACTGAGTCTGGCTAATGTGAGCCGCGGGAGGGAGATGATTATGAAAGATTAGCCAGAATAAAATACACCTGAGCTTAGATGAAAACATTACGCAGTTTCTAAGCCCCTCTAAGCTGCTTTCATTAGAACTTCTATTCTACCCAACCATGAGTTTTTAAGTGAAACCAAAATATGAAAGCTCATTTAAGAGGAAGTTGTGTGTATAGAGCCAGTATTGAATGTTCTCGGTTCTTGAATATGTGGGTTTCACTGATCTTCAGTGATTTGAAGAAAATGGTTCTCAGTGGTGCTCTGTTATAATAATGGAGGTGAATGACGGTACCTTGTATGTAATGATTTTGGCCACCATGTGTGTTTCATGGACGTCAATGGTGCAGCTGGTCATACCTTTCTATCTGTCTCCAGGGGTGAGCTGGGCGATCAGCATGGTGATGAGGGTGTTTAACTGACTCATTTGCTTTATATAGTATTCCTTCCTTGCGTTCTCATAGCCCTCCGTCAGTTTTGAGAATGCCGTACCTACAACCATTGTCCACCAGACCTGGGTGTAGGTAAGAGTGACCTATTCGAACACAAAACATATGTTAGAGCTTTAGAACTACTGATAAGTGACCAAATGGGCTCCAAAACTCTGAGACCACTAACCAATTTTAGGTTGCTAGGAACTTTCAAATCGTCCAGTTTTTGGACGTTGTATTAATGTTATTGCTTGGTTATAAGAATGCAATTCAAACATTTTTAATTCTGTAACAGTTTTAAATTCCACTAGCAACTTACGAATAATGTTTTTAATATATATAATATATAACTGTAAAACAATTTGACTAATGTTACTGTTTTTGATAACGTTGACGGAACGTTTAGAGAACATAAGCCAACATTCCTGAGAATGTTTCCTGTTAGCTGGGTGGTAAAAATGCAGTTTTAGTCAAAAGTTAAATTTAAAACAATTTAACTTAAAAACTTTGACTTAACTTTAAATTAAAACGTAATCATTTGTTTAGTGTTTGTATACGTACTGTTTTGTGCAATAAAGTTTATTTTTCTGTTTTTTAAAAAACCCAAAACATATTTTCAGATTTAAATTAGTTATTGAAATCCAGATTTTTGGTGTAAAAACAGTTTTTACACAGACAGGCAGCCACAGAGGGCTTATCGCTATTAGGCAAATTCTAAGCCATTCGTTCTGTCAACCCGTACAGACTTACTCACGGGGTCATCAAAGAACACTGCCTGAAATATCTTTCAACATCTTAATTCCACACGGTACATTTGCTTTCTTCTCATAAATATTCTGTGAGATGTTTACAAGCGCTGTGTTTGTGTCTAATGCATAACTGACAACAGTAGAGGCTTGTTAAATACCTGAGCAGGATAGTTAAACAGTCACAGTTCCCCGGGCTTATCTTCGTAGGCCTCTGACATTGTACATTAAGTCCTGCCTGAAATATGTATGCACCCAGCGGCACCAATAGGGTTTCTGGGGCCCCTGGCTAATTTGTACCGCATCCTCTAGGCATTTGCTGAGAATGTTAGTGGTTGTTGCAGTGTGTTTTGCTAGAGGTGGTCCGACAAAGTCAAAAGAGATGACAGAAAATCTTTGTGATGGAAAGTATGTCTGAGCATTTAGAAAAGTAACAGACACTTGTCCTCAAGGGCGACTTGATGTTTTGGTTATGTCTGTAAATATTAGGACATATTACGTTGAGTGTGATATCCTAATTAAAATGCCTTTAGCAAGCAGAATAAAAACATGTCTGTTTATCTGTAAACAAACTCCTCAAATTAACCCTCAGGTGATTTAGGGTGCATTGTGGGTAATATGAAAAAGCTGGTTGTACCTGGCTGGTGCAGTCAAATGGCTCATTAAAGGTAAGATATTAATGTTTTATACTGAACATGCCGAGCCCTGTCTTGGTGGGGCTGCCATCCCCATCGGTGTCAAACTTTATTTTTGCCATATCGGCAAACAGCTTTGACAGATGCCTCTGAACCTGAGGGAGAAAACGGAAAGCTTCACAGCTGCTATTTTGATTTAAYRCTGGTCTAATACAGTATAWCATATGGAAAACATTTTGGAATTTGCCTCCGRGAYATTGTATCAAACAGTGATCAACACTGCCATCTGGTGTATTACAAAAATTACCAATAGAGGACATTTCTGATTTATTTTACTCAATCTGTCGCCATACGTAAATAGTAAATAACGACAGAATCTGCATTTTGGGATAAATAATTCATAGCTTTTGAGCTTTTATGTAAAATGGTACGCAGATATTATCAGGACACTTGTTATGCTGATGATCTCTATAGGTCTTTCTCTGTGTGATGTACCTGTTGCACTCACCAGGATTAGTGCTATCAGAAAGGATGTCGAGCAGGTCTGCCAAGGACATAAAGTAAAAGCATGGAAAGCCAGAGCTGTCTCATAAAGAGCCGGTCTGCAGGAACAGGTGCATTGACCATCACACTCTCAACATGACAGATGTTCAGCTTGAAGCGAAGCTTTATGGGACACTGAAAACTGTTTTCTGGGTATCTATGCCCATGCTGCAGGGAGCAGCTTCTGAATTAGGAATTTTAAACAAATAATTTACACAGAAATTAAATGTACTTGCTTCTATTTTATTCAAAGCTTGTTTTTCTGTCATTCCTACAACACAAAAGGGGATGCCAGGTAAAATGTCCAAGCTTCTGTTTTGCACACAAGAAAATTTTATAATAATTCATACTATAGCATTTAATAGCATTGAAGTATTACAAAACTAGTACGCATGACTTGCGCTCTACGTTCGTAAGTATAAATTCTATAAGACGTCTGAAGCCATACGATTGCTTTGTGTGAGGAACTCATTTAAGTTCACTGAAATGGTTTCACATTTCATTTGTGTGTCTCAATCAGTCACTTGGCAAGCAAGAACCAATAGCATTTTGTGAAGCCCATAAGCCCACTTGTTTCTTAACCGGTGGGCCATGGCCTCAAAAACACTCCTTAGGGAGCATCAAGATGACTTACAATTATTTAACAAGCATTAAAATAAGATATTTCTTATAAGATATTAAGATATTTTTGATGGGAGAAAAGTTGAGATCTACTGTTATAGAGATGACGTATATAAAGATAACATGTCATTACTTTATTATGTGCTATTAAGAGCTATATTATCCCATTTAGACTCATTTAGTTTTAAAAGACGTATGTAAACGTCGTAGTAAATGACGAACTTCTGTTTTCTTGTGGTGAACTTTATTTTACTCACAAGGACAATTGAGGCAAACAAACAAACACAGAAACCCGCTTTGAATGTCCTCCAGTGTGAGTTCAGGCTTGTTGGTGACCTCTACAACATTAGATGTTGTATTAGCATCACATGGCAGTTCTTTAAAGTCAGTGTTCAATGCCTTCAAAGCGACTGACATCCTGTGGAGAGATTCACAAAAGTTTTTTTCCCAGGAAAGAAATCCTGACATTCCGAACACCATCTGTTTCTGGCAATAGACATACAGCGGTAATTATCCAAATGTTTTTGGTAAAAAACATGAGATCTTTTGACATGACAACAGTTCAATCTCTCATCTACATCTATGAATATACTGTCAGAGGGGCAGGACAAGATGCTAAACAAATCTGTGTAGTCACTCCTAATTCTCCGTTAAAACATTTAGAAAAATTAAATTATGTCTGCATATACTTTTACTTTCACTCATTACTGCTTATGTTTTACATTATTTTGCATATTATTCAGTCTATATATTCATTGTTTGGTGGGTGACTATTACAGAACAAAATACATTTTAAATCAATCATTCTTCGAAGAGTGTCCTCAGAACATTGAAGAGTGTCCTCAGTGTCAATCAGATGTCCTCAGAACCTATGAAGATGCTCTCTAGGTGTGACCAGGTCCTCTGCACTTCAGATCAGAGATCACTGAGTCAGTGACTGAGTCAGCCACCGAGAGCTTTTGCTACCATATGGGTACCTCTTCCAAGAAGAATGCAATGTACTTTGATGACATTAGGTTCTGCAGCTGCACCTGGTTGTCCTTCAGAGTTTCAATTAGCTCCTCATCTGTCTTCATCATAGGAATGTTTGTACACTGATGATCTTCATAGCTAAATGCAAAACTCATTTAGCACCATCTCATTCATGGCCTGGTTGACAATGTTCCTGACATCATCTTCAAAGTGCAAGTTAGGGTGAAATAGGATAGCCAGTATGGTGTCTTGGTCCATGCTGAAGCATCAGTAGCATCAATCAGCTGCTTCCAGTGGCCTCCAATCAACATGCTTCTTTACATGCCTCAAAGACACGGAGAAATGTTTGCCCTCCAACTCCCATCCACCCACGTTTATAGGGAACGATATCTCAAGCACCACTACAGTTATAGCCCATCATTTAGAATGGACAGCTCCTTTAAAAACTTTTGTATCTGTAAAAAACAGTGCTAATAAAGTTGAAAGATTATATGGCTAAATCTAGGGAGGGTTATTGTTGCAAGTTTTGTAATGTACCACCTATATTATAAAAAGAGCAGTAAAAGTCGATTTAAAGAAGCCATGAAAATGTGCTATTTCAATGTTTTATGGGGACACTACCTAGCTCTTTGTAAACTTCTTCTGAGTTTTCCTGCTCATACGTTTTCAGCAGATCAATGGTGCGCTGCAGAGTCTCACACATCTCTGTCGTTTTTTTACAGTCATCAGGTGACCCATGATCTCCACCAAACATTTGTAGTCACCCCCCTCCACCTTCTGACCGCGCTTACTCTCAGTCACACCAGATCAAAGAGCTACAAACACAGAGTATGTACAGATCAGACAAGGTACCAGGCAGAGATAGACCTAATAATAACAATCAAACCATTTAAACATAAATGTTCACATTTAAGGGTAAAGCGTGTTGACGGTTGCAGAAAACGTGACAGGATGATGCTTTCAAACTTATTTTCAAAACCTCATTTTCCAAAAAAAAGCCCCACCCAAAACTCTTATTATTGGCTAAACCAGCGTTATATTGCCAGTAAATTAGCACCAGGGGGGCGATTGTGGCTGTCATTAAGCATCGAACTTGCAATCTGCTAGATGTATTCAGAAATCTCTACCAGCGATAAGTGACATTTATTGTGCTTGTAGAAATGTATACAAAGCTACTACTTTACTTATGAGTAGCTTGAAGCTTTTCCAACACTGCCGGGCATCAACAGCTCCTTATATGTTGAGTTTCTGTGCTACATCTCCAAAACCGCTCGTTCCTGCAGATTCGCCCTCTACAATATCAGGAAGGTCAGACCCTTCCTATCGGATCATGCAGCACAACTTCTTGTTCAGGCTCT
>JAZGTJ010009996.1:5582-18671 GCA_036877575.1 Botia almorhae | reverse complement strand
AAATAAATGGTGCAAAGCATAATCATTGAAGAGAGTCATGTCTATCTCAGTCTCAGTTTACCAGTTTTTTAAGCACTTTAAGCTCTTGCTACTTTATTTTTTTATTATCGTCAAATTTAAAGTAAGTCCTTCCCCATTAAAAAAAAGTTCAGGCTCAGGATTTTTTTTTACTTTAACCCCTGATAGTGTCAATATGAACAAACGTTGAAATAATATAAACATAATACTTTCAGAATGTAATTAATTTTTGTTTGCTTAAATCGCTTACCCATTTCCTGTCTTAGCAGAACAAAGGTTTTGATTGTGGATTGTACCCGAGTACAACAAAATGATATACTTTCATGAAGGTCTGCGTAAGACTGCTTGTTTTTATTTGTTAGAAAACATCTTAACACGATTTTCTCTGTTCACCTGTTTAGGTTCTTCCAGCATTAACCAGCAGCCTGAGGTGAGACTCGTTTAACTAAACTAACCTCTACTGATGTAAACATTCTCTGAGATCCACTGCTCACTGGATCAGTGATGAAAACTAGCCAAATCTGAGTGTGATTCAAATCACACCAGTGATTATGCTAGAGAAGCTGCTGTGTGTGCGCGTGCGTGCGTGTCTGTGCGTGTGCGTGCGTGTCTGTGCGTGTGCGTGCGTGTCTGTGCGCGTGCGTGCGTGCCTGTGTGTGCGTGTTTCATGTCTGAGCAATGATGAGTGTTTTTGTTCCTGAAGTACATGTTAAATTAACATGCATGAAGGTCTCTACACTTGAGCTGAGCTTAGATTATGATGGTGTGTTTTGTATGTGGGTGTGTTTGTATTTATGAAAAAAAAAGTAAAATTTTTTTTCTTGCAAGTACTTTGGTGTGGACGTACTGCCTGGCCAGTCATCTGTGGTTCCAGACCGTCTCTCTTCTGCCACAATCTCATCAGCAAGTTACTCCATTAGTGCCCACGAGCCTAGTAACACCATCACAGGTACATTAGTGGATTTATAGATTCAGTCAGGCTGACAAATGACAACAAGTTGGAATCTTCTCATTTTTAATTCCTAGTGACAGATAATGTGGGCTTTATATACATACAAAATGTAGGTGAATAGTTTTTCAGTGTTTTTTTTTTTTCAGTTTTAAGAAACGTTTTTGTTTGGCCTCATCTGCATTTAGATGATTTTCAATAACAATATCTGGCAAATGTTAATTTTCTACCTGGGCGAACAATTCGTGTATAGTTTTCGTGTGCATGAAATCACCCACATGCCAACAAAATAAAGCAGCAATTTTTTTTTTAAATGAACAAAAATCAGGTATTAAGCAAGTAAATGACAGATCAGTGTTCAACAGTGTGTGGGGGGTCCTGGAATCGTGGAGCTATTTTATGGCTATCTCACAGCAGTTGTTTAGTATTTAAACTTGTCTAATTGAACTTGTCTAAACTTGAGCTAGTATTTTATAGAAGTGGGTGGTCACTGCTGCTACTCCTGGCTGGACTTCTCTGATTGGTGGATCTCTGTGAACAGTTAGAGTTTATGAAAAAGGTTCTTGGTTCAAAACTTTGTGAAACCCTGAGTTACTTGATATCTTTATATTCTTAGGGTGGTGAGAATGACCAGACTTAACACCTGAAGCACAACCTTTATGACTATGTTTTATAACCAGCAGGACTCTGTTTATTCTTAGAAGTCTCTCTGCTTCATATCGAGCCTGTTGGAATGAAAAGCTCAACATTTGGCCAATCACCCAAATCCACTTGCTGTCATGTGACTGGTAACCAATCACAGATAATGAAGGATTCTATACAGCAGATCATAGATAAATACACCCAAGATCTGGATGCTTCACTGACAACTGGCGGTATGCTTACAGGTAGACACAATGTTTGAAGCAAACATCTGTTGTATTAGCAGGTGTGACGCTCACACTTACCTCTAATCTATCTGCACCTGTCAGCAGGGAGCACAAGCTCTGTTTCTCAGTCCTGGTCTACTGTCTATCATCAGGATGCATCACATTGTGAAGATATGACACCAAACTCTGCTGTAGATGTGTCTAGTGCTGACCTCACAGGTGATGTCACTTCCTCAACAGGTTATGGGTTTTATTTCATACTAACCCATCTGTATATATGGTTATGGCTGTTTGACCTCACTTAGTTTTACAATTTTCACACTTGCACAGATGATTTCTTACCAAATTAATTTTCAGTAAAGCGAACTCATTTGAAGGGAATTGATATGTAGGCCAAGTATGGTGACCCATACTTGGAAGAGGTCATGAACAGCAATTTTTCAGTTAATTTTTACATAATGAAACATTGTAATGTAGAAGTAACAGGCAATTTTCTATGCTTTTGACCCTTTCTTTGAAACGTTTTGATAGCCATGTCACACTCAAGACTTGGAAGTAAATGCTTACCACTCTGATTGAACAGTTTTGCATATTAAAATAAGCATGGTTAATACATTGCTTCTCGCACTTGTGTATTGTGACTTTACTATTGGATCCAATGTAGTCACATTGCCCAATTTATTTTAAGTCTGTGTCATATTGCCTTATTTAAAAACAACCACCAGTAAAGTGAAGCAAACAAACGAACAGTGTCTTACTGATGCTATCTGGAACTTCGTTAAAGTTTATCAATGCTAGTCTTGCTGTAATCTCAAGTAATCTTGTTTTTGCATCTATCTTGTTTTTATCTCCTACTACAAGCACCAATCAGTGGGCAGGGCTGATGTAGTAGGCGTTGACCTCCATGTGCAGAGAAAGTCATTCATTGGACTGTTGTCATATCAAGCTAAAATTTGACAAGCCGTTTTGGCAGCTTGATTTAAAGCTGTTGTTATACGAATGGCGCGCACTGTGCAATTGTGGCCATGATTTTGTCAGTTTGACTGACAGCTAATATATCACACAGTGTAACATGGCTTATAGCTGCGAATCACATTCGTACAATCTGACAAGCAGCAATCATACAGTACTATTAAAAATCGCACAGTATGTGCCCAGCTTAATGCAGACCTTTGAGTTCTGAAACGTACAGTACAATAACCCCTTATTTCAAAAGACAAGACGTTTATTTCTCAACCCATAAACCTTGTAATTACCAAGATTGTAAAACTGAAAGGCTACAACCTAGATAGACCTGTCCACATACTCTACTGAGACCTTATTGATTGTTTTAGGTGTCTTCCTACCTTTGCAACCCCATCTAGACAATGACTCCTCCTCCTCATCATCTCGAAATAGAGTAAGAATTTATCAGAATAGTGAAATATGGGTAACATGCATACACATTTGTTTTTTAATTAATTCATTACCCTTGCCAGTCTCCATGGTTATGTTTTTGTTTTATTATTTCAGAGCTGGAGTGAGACCGTGGGCAGAACTATTGAACACTTCTCTGATCGGTTATCCCTCAGACTGTCTGATCATGCACAGGAGTCCACACTTACCCAGCGGATTGTAGAACCATCAAATCAGTGTAAAGACCAGGAGCAAGCCACCTGTTTCAGCCACCGGATTGGCAGACTTACAGATGACTCATCACAGAAGTCTTCAGTTCTGAGTGTGTGGCAGGATTTAATTGGTCCTCAAAGCAGCGTGAGCCAAACTTCTAATTCAGCCTCCCATCAGATGACTGAAAGCACCGCAAACCAACATCAAGATCAGTTGGGCTCCTGTGGGCAGTTTGAAGATTGCGAGTCAGTTTTAATATCCAGGGCGTTGGATATGGGTTCCTCTCAGGTTCTGGGTGACAGCAGTGTGCCTGGTGATGAGTTGAGGGAGATGACTCTTAAGCAGACCCCCAGACCTGAGGCACACAGGAGTGTGTACTCTGCATGTTCTCTGGCTTTGTCTGCAGGGGGTGCAGATGTGTCTCAGGGAGTCAATTTTAACCTGGTTTGTCTGTCTGCACCAGAGATCATATCTTCTCCACAGCACTCAAAGGAGGACAGAAACACCTTAGCTGAGGCGCCGCATGGTCAGTGAAAGAAAAACTTTACACTGCTTACAAATCTGCACCGGATTGATATGAATTCATCATTGCTGCTGCTTTACTATTTTCAAACTTCATTATAATAGCACACCCAAGTCTGAAATTATCTTGTCTGTCTTCATAGAACAAAGAAATCTGGTCCTTGATTCTAGTTGAGCCATGTTCAAAGCCATTGTAAATAAATGCCTGTGATCTTATGTAGGTGTTACTGCGCCACTGCAGTCAAAGGAAGATGTTCAAGCTTTAAATTTTTAATTGAATGTTTTTGCTTTTAGCAGACTTTTTGGTAATATTTCAATACATAATTATGATTATCTTGCATCTATTTCACCATATAGCTACGTTTACACCATAAAGACAGCATTCAGTTATGTTTTTCTCTTTTGCAGCTGCACGAATTTAAACTTTGGTATTTTGGCATTTGGCAGATGCCTTTTTTTCAGTTTATGCATTTCCTTAGAGTCAAACCTTTCATGTTGATGTATTGATGTTTTCTTGTTACAAAAGATCACAGCTGCAAAGCTACTCTGGGGCAGCATTTCGTTTACATAAAACCAATCCTTAAACTGTAAGCACTGTTTTACTGCTGCCTTCCAAACACTGAGAAAGTGAATCTGCTCTTGTGAAACTACTTTGTATTGTTGTGTACCTGACATGTCTTTTTCTCTTTGTAGGTGACACTTCAGATTGCTTTGTTTCTTTGCCGACAGAAGTCACACACAATGAAAGTCTTGAGTGTTCAGCAGTTGCTCACATCCCTCTTGATGCGGAAATGTGTCAAACAAATTTAAGCACCTGCAGCCCTGATAGTTTTGCTGGTGATTGGCTGGAACCAGCAGACACTTCTCTTCAATCATTCCGTTTCGGTCACCTCGGAGCAGACACACAGATCACGACAGACCTGCAAATTTTAGTGGAGCAGCTGTCTCTTACCCATGTATCCCTGTGTGAAGCTGATGTAATGTCCCCTCCCACTGCTGTGGATGTCAGCCATGTGCCATGCTCCCCTTCCAAGGGCTGTCTACAAAAGGAAGGCCAAAAACTTCAGTTATTCTCACAGGAAGTGCCTTTAAAAGCATTCTTACTCAGCACTGAGGTGCCACGGCACCAGTCTGCTGTTGAGGAAAACACGCTGGACAGGTTTTTAGAAAGCACCAGGGTGAGGTCTCATGTTAAATACTACATTACACCTCAATGTGTCAGAATTTAATGCATTGTGATTCATTGTTTGTTTGTTTTTTAAAAAAGCAATGCAATATTGTGAGAAAATGTGCATTTGCTGATACACTATATGGAAAAAAGTATTGGGACACCACCTTCTAATAAAGATATGATGCCTTGATGTTGTGCACACAGAAATGACTAAAGTAGCCAAACCTGTTCATTAGAAGGGGTTGTCCCAATATTTTGTCCACAGTGTATATTTGATTCACATCTCCAGTTACTATTAACTGCAATACTTTAGGTAGTGACATCTACGTTTACATTAGATCTGGATACTGTGCACAGAACTGAACTATATAGCTAATTACATAGCTAGTAAGCTACCGCTACTGTAAAATGCAGCTAGAGCTAATCTGCATAGAGCTTGGTTGTACTTTGGTGGGAACACTAAATGTGGCAGTAGCGGTGGGTCACTTTGTATACAGGATTGCTCCTGTATTTAGGTCCATCCATCTTCCCATCAACTCTGACCAGCTTCCCTGTCCCTGCTGAAGAAAAGCATCCCCACAGCATGATGCTGCCACCATGGTGTGTTCAGGGTGATGAGCAGTGTTACTTTTCCGCCACACATAATGCTTTGCATTTAGGCCAGAAAGTTCTACTTTAATCTCATCTAACCAGAGCACCTTCTTCCACATGTTTGCTGTCCCCTACATGGCTTGTGGCAAACTGCAAATGGGACTTGTCTTTTTTTATTTTAACACTGGCTTTCTTCTTGCCACTCTTCAATAAAGGCCAGATTTGTGGAGTACACAACTTAAAGTTGTCCTGTGGACAGGTTCTTCCACCTGAGCTGTGGATTTCTGCAGCTCCTCCAGAGTGACCATGGGCCTCTTGGCTGCTTCTCTTACCAATGCTTTCCCTGCTCGGTTTGTCAGTTTAGGTGGATGGCCATGTCTTGGTAGGTTTGCAGTTGTGGCATACCATTTTTAGATGATGGATTTAACAGGATTCCTTGATGTTCAAAGCTTGGGATATTTTTTTATAATCTAACCCTGCTTTAAACTTTTTCACAACTTTATCCCTGACCTGTCTGGTGTGTTCCTTGGTCTTCATGATGCTGTTTGTTTACTAGTGTTCTCTAACAAACCACTGAGGCCTTGACAGAACAGGCGTATTTATACTGAGACTAAATTACACACAGGTGGAATCTAACTAATTAGGTGACTTCTGAAGACAATTGATTGAACTGGATTTTATTTAGGGGTATCAAAGTACAGGAGGCTGAATACAATTACAAACACATTTGGTAGCCTGACTGGATGACATGATAGCCCCGGGACATCGGGCTAGCGATTTTGCGAGCCCTGCCACAGCATGAGCTTCTGATACAATGTCTTGTTCCATCTCTAATGGAACAGAGGTTACAATATTAACTATAGACGTTTAAGTTGTATAAATTGGGTTACTGGAAATGCTATCATTTTGCAAGTCAAGATCACCTTTCTTAAATTTTGAAAATTGTTGGTGTTGTATAATGAAGCAGTTACTTTATTATACACACTGTGCAGTAGTTTGGCCGGTTCACTACTGCAAATCAATGTTTGTGACTATATCCCTGCTCTGTGTATGTGGCTGTAAATCGTCTGAGTCTGTCTCCACTGATGCGAGTTGTCATTTTTCTCAGAAGGGGGATCATGTGAAGGGCAATCTGGAGGAGTCCGCAATCTCCTTCATCAGCCTTCCCGAGTCAACACTGCAAGATCCTGACGTCACTGTAGCAGAGGAACATACAGATAGAGCGGCTGAAGCTAAGACTGGACATAACCCACAGAAAGAGAGTAAACCACATGGGGAATGTGATGAGGATTGTCTATCCTGTGTGGGGAAGGTAAGGATTGTCTATATACAGCCAGCTGAATGATTGTGTCACTTAAGATTAAGATCATTGTGGTTTACAGCCTTGTGCGTGAATGCTTGAAATGAAGTTTCTTGATGAACACTATTGTCTTTTTTTTTATGAATGTTTAAAAGTACAAATTATTCGTGTTTCCTTTTAGAGACAGGTTAAAACGTTTTCATGGGAACTATTTTTTATGTGAAACAAAAGTTACTATTTTTTGACAGCTGAAGTTGTAATTTAAATGACTGGGTTGGAGCCGATGGAAAGCAGCCAGGAACAACAGCAGTATCGTTTTAAACACATTGTGCAGTGCGTCAGCCAAAGAATCTTAAATATAAAATAGTGTCGATTATAATGTTCATGTGTCATTATACAGTTCCTGTGCTCCATGTGTAATTGTTTTGGTGAAAAATGACAAGGTATGTTCAAATACTTTTGTCAAATACTGTACTGCTGTATTGGAATGATTTATAAAGTCTTGTTTAAACCTGTGTTTTAGGACAGAGAGTTATCTTCTCCAGTGGAAGGCAGCAGTCTGTCAGCAGTCCTCCCTCATGCAGGTTATTAGCGTTCCAAACACTGTTATTAACACTCATCTGCTTTGATCTGCTGCTTTTTGTAACGTGTGTGCGTGCGCGTGAGAGGCGTGTACACAGCGTGCGTGCGCGAGAAATGTGTGCGTGCGTGCGCGAGAAATGTGTGCGTGCGTGCGCGAGAAATGTGTGCGTGCGTGCGTGCGCGAGAAATGTGTGCGTGCGTGCGTGCGCAAGAAATGTGTGCGCGCGTGTGCGTGTGAAACGTGTGGTCCGCTTAACTGATTAAGCAAGCAAATGCGTTTCACCTGAATCGGTTACCCACTTGACTTTACTAATGCAGCTGGGGCTTCACTTACGTTTGCACATACAATAATTCAATCTTTCATGTTGTTTTTTGGCTACTCAGCAAAATTCCCTCTAAATAAACATATGCAGTTGATCAGCATACATTTAATTTATAAAAAGCAGGTGATAGTAAAATAAGAAAATCATGGCAAAACAACAGAAAACTCTGAACAGCTCAAGGGGTTCACAAACTTTTAAGTAGCACTTGTATGTATATGTATATGTGCGTGCGGGTGTGTGTGTGTGTGCGCGCGTGCGTGCGTGTGTGCGTATGTATGTGCTGTAAATTAACAGCAGATTTTCATGTTTGGGTAAACTATCCTTAAATGTGGTTATTCATTTTCCGAAAGATCAAGTTTTTGACTAGTTTGTGTAAATGTTGGGTCAGTATCAGAGATGCTATTACAGCTTGAGCATCCAAATTATTGTTTTAGGGCTGGTGGGTTAGATTAATTTCTGTGAATTGGTTCAAACTGTCAATTCTTTTAATCACTCAAAAAAGTTTACGAATGTCTTGTTCTTCTGATCTTTAGTCCTGGTGATAGAGAGTGGTTTGTCCAGGTTATTTCAGCCACAATAAAAAAAAACATCAAATTGAATCAATGAATTCTGCACTCTCTTCTGATGTAAGACTGACTTGTAGACTTTCAGTATTGATTAAAGAGGAATGCCATTTTTTTGTGATGTTGGATAACATGCCAATTTAAATTGCTGGTGTGCTTTATGAATGTTCATTTTAAGGCAGTGACTATTTTTAACAACATATTCAATCTTGATCTCCATCAAAATTTACCTGTATGAGATGTGATGCCTCTCTCTTTTTTTTACAGAAGACACTGGGAAAAGCTGAGAGCTAAGCAAAAACAACCATAAAGAGAAGACTGTTGCTGTCGTTTAATTAGTTTAATAGTCTTATTAATGATAATGCTGGCAAGCTTTTTTAGTTTGTATTTTAAGTGTATTTTATGTATTTGTGTATTTTAAGTAAAGTTTTATTTACATCACTAGCAGTGTCTTTGGCATAGCATATGTAACTGAAAGGGGATTTTAAACTGAAGATTGTCTTGCTCAACAATAACTAAAACTTGTTGTAATGACCTTTTTCACCAGGTTCAATAGAGGTTCTTAACTACAGCAATCAAAACCATGAACTCATAACTCAGCCGGTTGTTGTAGCAACAAATGCCTATACCATTGAAGTTCTTGCATCAAGACAAACAAAACACCATGAAAATTATTTTTGCAAACAAATGCTCAATTCTCCAATCCAATCGGAACTAAACCATGATTCTCTGTAATCTGAATGTAAATAATTATGGAAAAAAGGTTCAAATTGATTCACGTTCACGACAGGATGCCAAAACGTTTGAAGTGGGCTACTTTCTGGTTAGGCGGCTATAACTCGGGAAGGGAATATGATTACCAAACTTGGTTAATAATCGTCACGCAAGGTTTGACACAGAAATCATTGTTCATATGTCAAGTCTTCTAATTCTGAAAAACTTTGGCTTTAGAACTACTGATGTCAATTGAACTGCTCCATGCTAAATATAAAAAAAAACTACTTGCAAGCTCGTCCTAGGTTTTCACTCAACATCAATAAAACCACTGCAGTCCAATTCTTTGGACTCTTTAGATCAATAAGTATCAAAAAGTTAAAATTAAATTTAGAATGCTATTACAGGGACATTTAGAAAATAGGTGTGGCAAAGTGTACCAATAAGTCTGTTCCTAAATAAAACGGAAGATTCAATTTTTTAATTCAATATTGTTTATATAGTGCTTTTTACAATGTTACATTGCTTCAAAGCAGCTTTACATAAAAAAACAAAGAATAATAATAAAACACAGAACAAATGTCAGACATGTTAATGGTATTTTTGCAAATGTGTGGGATAAGACTAATTACGTATACTAGGCCTATAGTATGTTTACGAACAAAGAGCTGACTGAACCGATAAAGCCACAAAATTGTTGAGCAAAATATATGCATTCCAGCGTTCATAAGGATGGCATATAATAGACAACATCTTATGGGACAGGGCTATAAGGGATTTGCAATAGTACCATAAACTACACAACATGCAAATGCAGCATACATACATACATAAAATATATACAGTAAAATATTGGACGTTTACAATTTACAAAACTAGGCTAAGTTAGATGTCAGCAGTCTCCCAGCAAGCAAGCCAACAGGGCGACAGTGGCAAGGAACCAAAACTCCAATGATATATAGATGAAGAAGCCAGGCTTGACCAGGAGGGCCAGTTCTCCTTTGGCACGTTAAAGCTGCAATTTGTAACTGTTTTAGATATGAAAAAAGTTTGTGATGATTTATAGTTCATTATTGATGGAAAACTGATGGTTCCAACTATATTTGATATGTCGGGCACTGAGAAATCGTGCCAACAAAAAGCGGTGAGGCATAATATTACTAATTGCAGCCATAACATCACACTGCTGTGCCTAAGCAGAAAACAAAATAAAGCTAAAAGTTATGTATATAACGGTAGGATCACTAAAGAAGTCTATCAAATCCTGATGATCTGTCTCAGGGTCATTTCATCCATTCCCTTACCATCTGGTCTCAGAGTTTGGATCCAGCTGACTACAGGACCTTGGGGAATGAAAGACAGACAGGTTTAGTGTGAAGCCAGTACATCTGTTCTTGTGGGAAATGTTCCCGGTTCTGATTTACCCAATTAATGCAGCCTAATAATCCCTTAGGGGATTTAAGTAATAAATCCATTTGACTATGTGTAGGCAAGATTAAAGAGGTGGGTCTTTAGTCTAGATTTAAAAAGACAGAGTGTATCTGCCTCCCGGATAACACTGGAAAGACTATTCCAAAGTTTGGGTGCCAAATACGAGAAGGATCTACCACCAGCACTTGTTTTTGAAATTCTGGGTACTAACAGTTGGCCAGAACCTTCAGATCGCAGTAAACAGGAAGGACTTTAATAGGAGAGGAGCTTGCTTAAGTATTGAGGAGCTAAACCATTCAGGGCCTTGTAAGTAATAAGCAAGATTTTAAAATTTATACAGTGCTTGATCGGCAGCCAGTGTAGTGTTGACAACTGGGCTTATATGGTCATAATTGTTCGTTCTTGTGAGAACTCTGGCCGCTGCATTCTGGACCATCTGGAGTTTTTGTATTAATCTTGCAGGGCAGCCACCAAGTAGGGCATTGCAATAATCAAGTCTTGATGTCATGAATGCATGAATTAATTTTTCAGTGTCTGGTTTCGAGAGCATGTGTTGTTGTTTTGATATATTTTTAAGATGAAAAAACGCAGTTTTACAAACATTGGAAATATGGCTTTCAAATGATAAATTATCAAAAATGACACCCAGATTTCATGAAACTAAGTGAGCTCATGCAAATTGAGATTCTAAAGAAGCATGCAACATTTTGCAAATAGTGGCATTTATGTATAAATATGAAAATATTTCTGTGTGTGCTGTGACTTTAATGAGCGATTGGGTGTACAATGTTTTAAGGGCATATGAAAAGTGAGCAAAAAATTAAAAGAATTAAAGCGGTAATCTGCCTAATTTAGATAAAGCAAGAAGCAACAAACAGTGACATTACAACTTCATAGCCTCACCCTAGAAACCAGTTACAGTACCCTAGCAACCGCCCCATAGACTTCCATTGAAAAAATCATATCCATGCCCTGGCAACCTCCCTATTAACTTCCATTTAAAAAGGTGAAAGACATCAGAACATCATAGTGACAAATGAATAGCCTCTTGATTAAGACTGATAAGTAGTCTTTATTACCATGGAAACTGTCCAACAACCATTTAGAGGACACTAGCAACCAATATGATTTAGCTATATCTCAGCACCAGAACATAGGAGACAAGGGAGTTGGATCTATTGATTCTCTCACACATCTGTCTATTGATTTTACCCTGTTTACTGTCTAGCTACACCCTAGCAGCCATGTATGAAAATAAGCCATATCTCAACATTAGAACATTGTAGTGACGTCGTGGGTGGGTTTATTTGACTTGGGCTGTCAGTCGGCTTTAGGTGTTGCCCTGGCAACTTTCTGAGCACACCTTAGCAACCATTTATATTTAACATGTTAACATCATGACAAAACATACTAGCATCATGCTGAAACATGTTAACATTGTTAATATGTTAACTGATGTAAAAATATGTTAGCATCATGTTAAAACATGCTAAAATCATGCTAGATTGTTAAAACTTTAAAAATATACTAAAGAATGTTAAACTAATTACCATTGTGTTAGAGAATGTCAGACCTGAAGTATTTTAAACCACTATATACTATTCAGGCTGAGCTTTATCACGCCAATATAAAGTTTGTCCTCAAACTTTACTATCTAGTTAGTGGTGCTTGCGAAGCCAAGCATCACTTACTCTCTTGCATCATTCAGTACGTAACTTGTCCTGCACAGTTTGTCGTGGACCCTAGAATGAGGTGTCAAAATGACCGGCTTATTAAAGAGAGAAGTGTGCTATGACTTTATAAGCGATCAGGTGTACAATGTTTTTTCGGCCGTACGAAAAAGTGGCCGAGAAATTCCATAGACATTACATTAGTCTGAATTTTGTGCCAATATAGCCCTGCATCAGAATGTCATAGAGACTTGGGGTTGGCTCATATCGCTTGGCTTAGCAAGCGGCAACAAATGGTGATGTTTTAACTTCATAGCCACGCCATAGCAACAAGTAACCATACCCCAACAACTGCCCTATTGACTACTCATCCTGAGGTAACTATAGTTTATGCCAGTGCCGGGAGAATCATCACGTGCCACCCTCCTGTTCATAACCATTCCAGATGATGGAGCTGAAAAACGGAGGCCATCCAATGTCCCCATCGCACAACACAAATACCACAATAACATTAAGGATAATGTTTAATGATATTAAATGCATCACTTTTATTTATTTTCTTTTATATTTCTTTTGCTCACTTAGTCTAGTTGTGCAAGCACTGGCGAGCTTGTAGAGATGCAGCAGTATTGCCAGAGGAGAACTGGTTCTCCTGGCTGGGCCTGTTTTCTCTCTAGGTTTTGTCTCCTTTTGGAGTTTTTTTTCCTCGCCACCGTTGGCTGCAGCTCCCCTGCCCTTGTACTGCCCGTCAGGAGGCTGCTGTAATCAGCTTTAATTT
>JAZGTJ010009995.1:0-10851 GCA_036877575.1 Botia almorhae | reverse complement strand
TCTGGAGTATCTCGTCGACTGGGAAGGATACGGACCGGAGGAGAGGTCGTGGGTTCCCAGAGTCGACATTCTAGACCCAGCCCTCATGGAGGACTTTCACACTACCCATCCTGAATGTCCAGCCCCTCGAGGACGAGGTAGACCGCCATGACGTCGGAGGCCTCGGCCCCTTAGGAGCGGGCCCTGGGGAGGGGGGTAATGTCACGGATAGGCCAGGTTCTACCACCTCACTCACACAGCAATCACAGTCACCTGATTACTGATCAGACGCACCTGCATCCAATCACCAGTTACACATAAAAGCACGCACCACACACCAGTCATGGTCCGGGCTCGTTTGCACGAAGCGGACTCATTGAGTTTCTCTGTCGAGTTCACAAACAAACTTACCTGTTGATACTCACCTGCATTCTCGTTCTGTTCCAGTCTGAAGTCAATTCTCTGTTCCAGTCAGCGGTGCATCAGCCGTAAGCCTGTCTGTTTGACACCAACGGTGTGTGTGTGTGTCTTGTCTGAAGTTCTCCTCCCGTCGTTCCTGGAAAGGATAAAGATCTAAAATCAATCGTCATATCTACACATCAAGAATCATATCTGGACTGTTACACTTGCCCGGTTCTGCACGTTATCTCCAAATTGCTCTGCTGAAATAAACCTTGTCATTATTATCACTTACCTCTCTCGTTTGGTCTGCTTCCGTAACAGATTAGGGATGGGTATCGTTAAGGTTTTAACGGTATTACTACTTCTATCGATACCACTTATTAATTCGGTACTTTAACGGTACTCTTATCTGTACTTTTTGTTGTGTTTTTTTAATTAAAAAACCGAAACAAATTGAGAACAGAAATAACACTTTATTTTTTAAATGTAAAATAATTATCTATATCTTAGCAAACACCAATGTTTAAGCAAATATCTATTACACAAACAAAACCAATGATTGTAAAACATAAATAAACACAATTTTCTTGGAAATGAATATACAATGATTTAAAGGAACATAGTTGGAGCATGCAGTACTATAAGGGCATTTTAATGTTTAATATTTATTTAGGCTACTGCATAAAAAATACTCTAAATATTTAGCCTATATGTAGGCTATATGTAACTGAATGTGTGTTTATTAAAATATTAACATTATAATACTGATTTAGAGAGACCTTATGTGATGTTTCTGTCGTTATTTTAAGATAGCATACATACCTGAGGAGGCGGATGATGAAACGAAAACTTTGCATTTCTCTATCTGCACATAATGGACTACACACTTTGGCTAAATGTTTTGATAAATTGCTTGTGTTTCTGCCGTTACAAGCAAAAATCTTGTTGCACTTGTTGCAACGAGCATTGTCCGTGTTCACACGGGTGAAGTGTTACCATACTTTGGATCGTTTGGCTCTCTCCGCCATCGTCACTCCATAAGCGCGAGCTCTCTCTCGTGTTGTGTGCACGGGAGCTCTGTGTACTGCGGAACAGACTACATTTTGTGCGTGAGATTGCAAATAACGGCAGTGCAGGCGAATAACGAATATTATCACAAATTACAAAAGGCTGGTCGGGTAAAATATGCTAGGTAAAGTTTATTTAGCAATAATAAATAGGAAATTTATTTTTTTAATTTCTCCAGCACCGACAGCAGAACCGTTAACGTTAGAGGTTATCGATACTTCTGTCTTTTATAATTAGGCACCGGCACCGACTAAGTACTGGATTTCGGTACCCATCCCTAAGCTTGATACTGGAATCGTTGGAATGATTTTTTTTTCATTCGAATTTTTCTAGACTCAGTACCCCTAGAAATAGATTTTTTTAGACTCAGTAACCCATAATAACAAAGTGAAAATAGAAATGTAAAAATGTAAAAGAGAAAATGATGAGAGATGAAACAAAGTTCCAGAAAAAAAGCCATCACTGCAGCCCTCCACTGATCTGGGCTATATGGCAGTGTCTTGCCTGTCCTCAGTGCAAAACACATTAAAGCCTGCTTGGAGTTTGCAAAAAACTCTCAGACTGTAAGGAACAAGATTCTCTGGTCTGATGAAACCAAGATTGAATTGTTTGGCCACAATTCTAAACTTCTAAAGGAAATAAGGAACTGCTTATCACTTGCCCAACAGTGAAGCATGGTATTGGCAGCATCATGCTGTGGGAGTGTTTTTCTTTAGCAAGTACTGGTCAGGGTTGAGGGAAAGCTGTACATGACAATGACCCTAAGAACACAACCAAGACAACACATCATTGGCTTAGGGACAACTCTGTGAATGTAAGAGTGGCCCAGCCAGAGCCCTGATTTGAACCCTATCGAACATTGAAAGCTTGTTGTGTCATACCCAGAAAGACTCTAAGCTGTAATTGCTGCCAAAGGTGATTCAACTAAGTACTGAGTACAGGGTCTGGATACTTATGTAAATGTATTTTATTTCTCGTTTAAAAAAAATTAGAAACATTTCTAAAATTCTGTTTTCACGTTGTTATGGGATACTGAGTGTAGATTAATGAGGGAAAAATGAATTTAAACAATTAGTAGTATCAGGCTGCAACATAACAGAATTGAAAAAGTGAAAGTGGTCTGAATACTTTTTGAATGCACTGTATATAAGATAGGTCAGATATTCCCCCATGATCTGAAGGAGGTCATCCAGCATTCTGTCTTTTTGGGTTTCTCAACACTTGTATAAGGAGCCATTCTCTTCTATATCCAAAGTACTTAACAAAAGCCTTTTGTTAAGTACTTTGGATATAGAAAAGAATGGCTCAAAGCCTTTTGTTGTCAAAGCCTTTTAAAAAGATGGGCACTATAACACTGCTTTGCAGACTGAAAAGGCCCCAAAGAATAAAAAGAAATTATTGAGCATAATAAAGGCGCAAATAATAAGTAGTCTTTGGCACATTCCATGTTTAGGGTGTACAATCACCTTTTTAAAAGATTTTACATATTTATTCTAGAGCAAGTGAACACAACCAGTCTTTTTTCTTTTGCATTTTTTTGCACGATTTAAGCTAAATAAGCAAAATGTTTTATATCCTTTTTTGCTGTTTGGGTTCTTTGTTCAACAGATTGAAGCTGTGCCTATTGTCTACATAAAACAGCTAACCAGAATACTATAGAGTTATAAATCTATAGTATTTTCATAAAATGTTTACTCAAATATACAAATATTTGACACACGTTTTTACACTCATTTTACACTCATTCCTTAACGTAACGGATAACTCTGAAAACCTTGACAGCACAACAGAAAATGTTAACTCCCTATTTTCTAAAACCTTAGTTGCTCCTCTACGGTTAAAAAAAGATAAGGGACAGCAGTCCTACTTTTCACCCTGTACATGCTAGCTCTGGGAGCAATTATTAAGAGACATGGAATTAGTTTTCATTGTTATGCTGATGATACTCAGCTATACATTTCTTCTAGGCCCAACGAGACTCATAAATTCACCAAACTAACAGAATGCATAGTCGAAATCAAAACTTGGATGACTAGCAACTTTATACTATTAAATTCAGATAAAACAGAAGTTTTACTTATTGGACAGAAACCCTCCACACTGAACAACATAGAACACTGCCTTGTTCTAGATGGATGCTCTATAAAGCCTGCTTCATTAGCCAAGAATCTGGGTGTCATTTTTGATAATTTGTCCTTAAAAAGCCACATTTCCAATATCCAAACTGCATTTTTATATCTTAAGAATATATCAAAACTACTACACGTGCTCTTGATGCCAGACACCAGACACATTAAAGACCCACCTTTTTAATCTAGCCTACACATAGTCATTTATTACTCAAAACTCAAATATTCAAAAAGGGATTATTAGGCTGCATTAATTAGGTAAACTGGAACCGGGAACACTTCCCAGAAGAATTTATGTACTGGCTCCACACTAAATCTATCTGTCTTTCATGTCCCAAGGTCCTGTAGTCAGATGGATCCAAACTCTGAGACCAGATGGTGGAGGACTGGATGAAATGACCCCTAAAACAGATCACCAGGATTTGATAGACTTCTTTAGTAAACCTACCGTTATATACATTGTAAACATCTAATATTTTATTGTATATATTTTATGTATTTATGTATGTATGCTACTTTTGCATGTTATGTAGTTCATGTTACTATTGCAAATCCCTTATACCCCATCCGATAAGATGTTATCTATTATATGCCATCCTTATGTAAGGTAGAACGCATCTTGCTCAATAACTTTGTGGTTTTATCGGTTCAGTCAACCCTTTATTCATAAACATACTATAAACTTAGTATACCTAATTAGTCTTATACATATCACACATATTATTTGCAATAATACCATTAACATGTCATTTGTTCTGTGTTTTATTATTGTTCTTTGTTTTTTATGTAAAGCTGCTTTGAAACAATGTAACATTGTAAAAATTGCTATATAAATAAAATTGAATTGAAAAAATGTTTTTATTTTTTCCTGAACATTCTGGATTGCAGTCAATACATATTTCCAAACCCTTTCATCTGATGGCAACTTCGGGGATAATTACAACAACAAATATGATTTTAGAATTAAAATAATACTTTAAAGTTTATAAGTGAATAAAACTGCACACATTACATACAGCTTCCACAGTGGCAGATCAACATAAAATTAAAGCCATATAAAGCAGTCACAGCATCACTTAACTGTGATTTATGTAAAGCTGAACAGTAGCAAACATAACTCACTTGTATTGAGTAAATATTTTTTTGTATATAATAAATCTTCTGCACAAAATTGTTACTCCTTTTCATGCCAGAACAAACTTAGGTTTCAGTGTTATGCTACTGATTCATTTCTCATCTCAATCACTCCTAAAAACATCATAAGCACTGGCTAATGTGCATTTGATAACGCAATGAAACGCTGGCAGATAAACAACGGGGCTAGGAAATGCAATGTGTGTAAAAGACATGACATGTCAAGAGTCAGACATGACATTCAACATGAACATCTGCATGGTGCGTCTACAGTTCCTCGCTCTCATATAGAGGAGCAGTATGATGAGGAAGAGGGTCTGTGCTTAAAGTAGAAAACTGGCTGACAATGGGCAGCATTTTCAGGGGCTTGGATGGAAGGGCAGTTTTATTCAAGTGAGCTACAAGAAAAGATGCAGCATTATTAATAGGAGGGAGTATTACATGCATATATAATAATTATATAGGGTTTTTATTGCAAGTTCTATGTGTTAATATTAATGAAATAGAACATGTGTATGCCCCTCATATAAACTATACTGTATATAAATAATTATACATATATAAGTAATCTTTTAAAACTGTCAAAAGTATTAACAAACCGTCTCAAATTGTCAAAAAGTATTAACAAAACTTGCTTACATGTGCACAACACAAAATAAGAGATGTCAAATAATTTCACTTACTGCCCACATCTAGCCGGGCATTACAGTTGGACATGCCGGCTTCATTGATGGCCGATACAGTGTACCAGCCTGCATCAGATTTCACCACTGGATCAATGAGCAGACACTGCTTTCCTGAACTGTCCTGAGAAAGACTGACACACACCAAACACACAACAACCATCAGACATTGTGTACTTCTATATACACATAATTCATAAAGCTTTCAATTACAAATGATAAAAAAAAAAAAATTATGGGTAAATTTATAATAAAAACTCAGATCTAACAGAAGGCATGTTGTTGTTATAATTTGAACTGTTGGATATGGTTTGGAGTGACCGGTTCATCCAAAGATACTTTCTTCCTTCTGTGTAACATCACCCCAAGCACTCTACATACAGTAAAGATGAATGGGAACATTGTGAGTTCCAAAAATAAAGAATATTAAGTGAGGTTTTATGTCATATCACATGTTTGCTTATTGACGTCTAGCTTGGCATATTGAATGGACACAAATGCAAATGAAAATTGAAAGCAATGACAGAGGTGAATGTTATCAGATGTTCTTTCATGATACTTTTGCAAGACTTTTTAGGAACCAAAGATTCTCTGTCCTCATTTTCCTTAATTGTATGGAAATCAGCAACCAGGACATTCATCAGAATTTATTTTTATTTATTATATATTTATTTATTTTGTGTTTTATGGAAGAAAATCGTTTGGATTTAGAATGACATGAGTAAACGATGACCGCAATAGTTTATCTATATATCTTATATTAACATCTAATATCTAATAATATCCTCATGATAATAATATATAAATATTTCAGGAATAAAAAAGTGGATGTGATCCATGGATCTGACAGACCTCATTCTCATTGAGTTGATTCGCAGCATTTCTTTGTCTTTCTTCCAGTAGATCTGAGGGGTGGGAGATGCAGTCACCTTACACTCCAACCTCACAATATCTCCCTCCAGAGCCCGAGAGTTCCTCATCTTCACCACAAATGTGGGAGGACACAACTTTTCCTGAGCTGAGCACAGCAGATACAGCACACAATTACACAGCTGTCATTTAACTCTGGAAGAGTTAACTACAATGATTCGAAGAAATATACTATTAGCTTGACTTAAACAAAAAATTACAGTGTGGATCATGGATAATATGCAAAACTATGTATTTTGTATAACAATTAGGTGGGCATATGGGTCAACTTTTAAGTAATTTTACTTTGTGTTTAGCAGATGTTGCCATGTTTGCCATGTTCCTGGGTGCTATGTGCTAACTTTAACATGGAAAAATTACAATATATGAAGAAATATTTAGTAAAATAATATAAGGACATTCTTTGTACTTCTTGATTACAGATTACAGAAAACTGCTTACCAATCACGTCCAAGCGCAGAGAGAAGTGGCTTTCTCCAGCACGGTTCTTTGCTACACATTCATATACACCTGCATGGTGTGCAGTCACTATCTCAATGATGAAGGAGTGAACGCTTTTCTCACACACCAGCATCTTATGATAATCATCAGGCCGAATGAGTTTCCTATCCAAATACCAAGAAATATCTGGGGTTGGCAAACCTACAACCTGAAGAGGACAGGAAAGAAAAAAGAATTTTTATGATGTGTCCCTGGTGGACATAACATTATAAAAGTTCCTTAGGAAAGGATTTAAGGCCAATTGTACTATTTTACTTATTTCACAAATATGATATAGAAATATAGTTGTGTGATATTTTTACTATTTATAGCACAGAAATGTACAATAAATTGTTTTTTAAAAATTAAAAGTAAACACACCTTACAAATACACAACACACACGGTACAGCTGACCGAACTGTGCTGTGGATATGTTTGTATTAAAGCATGTGCATTACAGAACTATGCATACAACTTTACACTTGATTTTTTAGACTCCTAAACTTTTTTTGTTATTTAAAAAGGGCAGAAACATTATTGTGAGATGTTCTGATAAAACAAATACATATACAATATTTGATTGTTACAGATGAAAAAGTGTTTGCCTTAAAATCAATCCTGCAGAATCGTCCCTCTTCCACTGTTAGATCTTGAGGCACTTGGACAAATCGAGGAGCAAAGCATTTCTCCTGGATGGGGGAGACATCTGCACTGTCACCTCCAGAATGACTCTTTCTGGACCTGCTCAGGTAAAAGAAGGTGAGCAGTGAACTGAACCGAACAACTGAACAGAATGGAGTCTTCAAAAAACAACACACACATACAGGGGTTAGACAATGAAACTGAAACACTGGCCAATTTAGTGTTGGAGGTTTCATGGCTAAATTTGACCAGCTTGGTGGCCAATCTTCATTGATTGCACATCCCACCAGTAAGAGCAGAGTGTGAAGGTTTAATTAGCAGAGTAATAGCACAGTTTTGCTTAAAATATTGCAATGCACAACATTATGGGTGACATATCAGAATTCAAAGGAGGACAAATTGTTGGTGCACATCTCGCTGCCGCATCTGTGACTAAGACAGCAAGTCAAGCTGCACATCAAGCTGTCCCCTCTTCCCAGAATTGTGCTATGTACAAATCTGAATGTTTTAATAAATTGCCTAGATTTTTTCTGTGGGTAGAAGGTATACAGATACCATTTCTAGTTGATAGTGGTGCAAGTAGATCCACCATACAACTGTGTGACCTGTCATGTAAACCACCGCTAACTAAAGACACCACAGTTTGTTTGTCAGCTTCTGGGCATCATGTTTCTGAACCTTTAACAGCTCCACTTCAGTGTGAAACTCAACAGGGTTAGACAACCACACATCAATTTGTGTTGTCTGACTCCTGCCCAGTACCACTGATGGTGAGAGACTTAATGTGCAAATTGGGTATATGTCTAATTGCCAATGAGAATGGAGTCATGGTGACTGAAATGGCACACCCATGACATTGAGCTGAAGCCTATGAGTGGTTAACACAAGACACCAAATGGGCAACTAAAATTTGTGCAAAAGCATGTCACAAAATTAAGATCCAAAGACAAATTTTTGCTGCCTAGCAACCTACACTGCACGCCACACGCCGTAACAGAAAGAGACTTTTGAAATCTTTTAGATATCTTTTGAAAGTAGTTGGTTCTTTGATCTGCCAGGAGAAACCATAAAAACTGAGTGGTTATTCTGGTCAGTGCACTCGTGTGCACTCAGTGTCTCTTTGTTAGAGGATCAATTAAGATATTTTCTTATCCCAGATTCATTTCCTCATATATTACTAGCAACAAGGAATGATGCAGAATGGTACACAGTTGGTACATTCATGAAACAGTGTAGTCTGGCTACAGACTGGATATTATGTGATCACTATGTGTATTATAGCTCCGCATTGAAGGCTTATTGAAGTCCCAGTGCTGCTGTGATTGCTGTAAGTAATCAGGTGCCATTATTTACCTGTGCGCACTCCAATTTTTCCTGTTAAGAGGATCAGAGAGGCTGGCCAGCCAACAGAATAGAGATTTGTAGAAGACTTACAGGCAGTAAACACAGCTGTTCAACAGCTGTTAAAAATACCTCAAAGCTCACAATAGTTTTCTGTTGTTGATCTTGCCAATGCTTTCTTTATTGTGCCAATGGCTAAGGACAGCCAATTTTGATTTGCTTTTAAGTTTGATGGCAAGTCATACACTTTTCCATATTTATGTCAAGGGTATTGTGAAAGCTTAACAATTTTATTGATAACGTTGGCTTTGCAGTGACAAAAATTTCACAAACGATACTCTCTCATAATTTTTTTTCTTTTTTTGCGTCTAATTTTTATCAGCACAAGTTGCTGAACTAATTGCTCTCACATCTGCATGTAAGCTGATGTCAGAAAAACTCTAGATATGCATTTGGAGTTCTCAATTTTGGTGCTTTGTGGAAACATAGACAATTTCTCAAATCAAATGGAAAAACCAATCTTAAATGCTCGTTTTGTTTCTGACTTTTTAGAAGCTATTCTTCTCCCCAAGCAGATTGCAGTCTGCAAATGTGCGGTGCACACACAAGTTAATGCTTTTGTTTCTAAAACTAGCTGCCATCCAAGGCGAAGAGCTCGCCTGTGTTAAACTCAACTCTAACCACGCACAGGGAGTTTTTTTCTTTTTCTTCTCTTCACAGCATGCACACTTTTGCAGCACAGACAGAGAGGGATGGATTGAGAAAGTCTAACTGTACAATTAAAGATGGTATTTGCCTAAACATTTCATTCCACATTATGCCAAGTTGACACACAGGTTAGACCATGTGTCAAAAGGGGGGGATGGTGGAGCAATTGACAGCCTAGGTTTTCACAACCTATGCTGAACAGTTTTGCAAAAAATGCATGATTTGTGCCACACATAACGTTGTAAAAGGTACACAAATGCCTATAACTGCACATCCACCACCAGAAGGACCATTTGACCATCTAATGATAGATTTAATTGAATTAGCCCCATGTGAGGGGAAAGAAATATTGCTTGGTCATGGTGGATATGTGGTCAAAATGGGTAAAAAAAGTTTTTCCTACCTCTAAACAAGATCCAGTAGCAAGGCACTGCTAACCGAAATTTTACCCAGGTGGGGTATACAGGTGGGGTAAGAAAATAGCTCAGACAATGGCACACACTTCGCAAATGAAGCAATAGAACAAGTGGGTACATTTTTAGGGATAGACATGAGGCGACATTGTGCATATCATCCATCCTCAGGTGTAGCAGTGGAAAGAGAAAATGGCACAATTAAAAAATTAATTGGCTAAATGTTGTAAAGAAACAGGGCTCACATGAGTAAAGGCACTTCCAATTGTCTTAATGTACATGAGAATGAGAAAACGATCAAGAACAAATTTGATCCCATTTGAAATTCTGTTTGGCAGACCACCCAAACAGTACAACCCAACAGTACAACCCCAGGCAGTACAACCCAGAGACTCCCAATTGCCTTCTACAGACTTATGTGAATATGATATTTACATTTACATTTTACATTTACATTTAGTCATTTAGCTGACGCTTTTATCCAAAGCAACAGGAAGCAACTTCGATTATAATAAGAGACAACAGTGAATAAGTGCTATACACATGGCTCAGGTTTTTCAACACAGTATAAGAACGATTTTTTTTGTCCCCACGTAGAAGTAAATTAGTCGCAGAAGAAAAAAAGATGAGTTTTTAGTTGTTTCTTAAAAATGGCTAAGGACTCGGCCATTCTGATGGAGATATGGAGTTAATTCCACCAACCAGGCAGAGTGAAAGAGAGAGTCCGGGAAAGTGATTTCCTCCCACGTTGGGATGGAACCACCAGGCGACGTTCATTAGCAGAACGCAAATTCCTGGTGGGCACATAAGTGCGAAGGAGTGAGAGTAGGTAGGGAGGTGCAGATCCAGTAGTTGCCTTGAAGGCAAACATTAGGGCCTTGAATCTAATGCGAGCAGCTATTGGCAGCCAGTGCAACTGGATGAGCAGTGGCGTGACGTGT
>JAZGTJ010009994.1:0-18673 GCA_036877575.1 Botia almorhae | reverse complement strand
AAATGACGCAAATTGCGTGACTGTGATCGAGTGAATTGAGTGCTGTTTAAAATAGAAATAACAGAGGAAAGATTTTTTCTTTAAACAATAACAAGGCAAACAAATTATTTAGGATGTAGCACATTTTTTGAGTGCAGTGACTTTTGATATAACAGTTTGTTAAATAAGTGAGCGTACAGTCATACTGTGGCTTGTTCTAAGGTCTGTTGATGCAAGTGCCTGTTCTTGTTGTCTCCTAGTCAACCGTTTGGAGCTGTCATTTTCTTTCTCAGCTGTGGAATGACTCCAGGACTTGTAGCAGCACATGCTGGTTTCAGCACACTACCCAGCAGCAATATTTGCTTTTATGTAATGTTTTTCTCCATTATGTTCAGTCAAGAGAGAAAGTTAAAACCTCACAGATTGTATTGATTCTTTGTCTCTGTGCCTCTGTGCCGTTGTACAGGAGAACCCCTGAGACTTTTTTTCTCCTTGCTGTATTTTTACGGTCAAACTTCATCGCTTATTTTGTGTTTGACTCCGAGCTCTGAATTTCACTTCCTGACAGTTCTATAACTTGGTGTCATAGAGGGCTGCTTTGTCATTGGTATTTGTCAGGTGGCATGCTCAGTGATTCATTACGATTTGTTTGTTCGTTTGTTTTTAACGCTTGACTTTTTGTCTGTTTTCCTCAAGCAGTTGAAACACTTGACTGGCAATGAGTGAAAAGCAAAGAGAACAAGTTATTTCTCTTGAACAATTGACCAGCTGCTTTTGTAATGCCACACCAAACAAACAGTGCAGTGATGGACTAATCTTCTTTTGAACAAGACAGCTGTTGTTCAAAACAAATCAGATAAATGGTAATCAGATCTAAGAATGACCAAATCTCTAATTAAGACATAAACACAATCAGTGTGGCATTAAAAATCAAGCTGTATAAATGGCTAAAATATAGCGTTTTTTTTCACGTCCCTGTCAGACTTGTTTTCTTCATGCAGTTAAACAGTTCTGTATGTAGTATTTATTTTGTATTGTGTATTGTGCATGTGTTGAAGGCTTGAATATCATAGTGAGGTGTCATGTGACAGAAATTACGGTAATTATTTAGGCAGTGCCTGTGACACAGTGTCATACTACAGCGCAAAGTTCAGCCTTTGACAACAGCTTGGTAAATTGTGTTAATTACCATTCATGTTGCATGGCAATGTTTATAGCTTATATACTCTGTGAATAGAGGATTACGTGGATTCATCTGTATATTTAGAGTTGGCTGTCTGATCTGTTCACACTTGTTGACTTTGTATTGCTTGAAACATTCCACTGTTTGTAAAGAGCTGCTTATGTAGCCGTAGAGTTGTTTTCCAGTTAACAAACATCAGAATATATCACTCTGAGATTTTGCCTGTGCATGGCTCTCTCCAGAGGATCCATCAGTTTCGCTTTGCAGTATATTTTAATGAACGTTTATTCCTAAATGTTTGGTTCTCCTGATCCCACTGTCAACAGTCAGACACTTCATCTTCTCCAACTGGCTTTGAGTAGCATCTTTCAGCCTTAATATTCTCGGCCAGTCTCAGCACTTCCGCAAACATTTATTAAGCTCTAGCATGTAGAGATTAGTGGCGGTTTATTAAAATCCAGCAGGAGTCAATCCTGTGTACACACATGAACATGCCCCTGGAGCCAATCCAGTTCAATAAATGATGCTTTGATGAACTGTTTGTCCTGTAGAGCATTTTCACAGCATCCGCTCTCAGTAATTAAATGTACGTGGAATGCCGCCTAGCTCGGGCTTCTGCCGGTAAATGTCTTGTATGCGTTTGGGCATGGAGTTCCCTGTAGAAATCCGATGTGGTTTGTTGAGTGTTAAAAGTTCATTTGTACTGCCGAGGCAATATCATCACCGTTATGCAAAGGTCTTGGAGTAAGTGAATAGCATTTAGTTAGCAATAACCGTATTTGATCGTGGAGGCCCTGTGGCAATTATGCTAATTTGGTTACAGACTAGCAACCCAGGCTAACTCAGACAACACTGCTAAATTCATTGAATTAAAAGGGGGTGGGTGGGTGGTTGTATTGAATGTAGAATTGTAGTTGGTCTGGAGAGGTGGGCAAACATCTCTGCCTGTCTGCTGTAACAGAGAGCCTGTTTTTGGGGTCCGCTGTACACTTCTGTTTAAACCTCTGTTAGAAAGATCTGTTATTGTGTGTGGAAAAGCTGGGATGCTAATGATACGATGCTCACTGCACCGTACACATCTAGTTATGTTCACGGTTGCAATGCATAATGTATAAGACACGAAGAGGATTAGGACAGATTTTCATTAGGAAAAGTGCTGCATTAAATTGAATGATTACAAGACTCCTGTAGAATATAAGGCAGTATCGTTTTGGAAAGAGTTAGTGGCATTTGTGTCACCGAATGAGTCAGTCAAAATGATCATTACTGAACCATAATTAGGTTTTACAAGTTCTTCATCCATCTAAAGAACTTGTGAAGTTCTCGCAAGCCCAATATGTAATATCCCTATGACACTCTGAAGTTAATGCTTATTCAGGGTATTCATTTTGCTTTGTCCTTTATTGGCGTAGCTTAATTTTGTATGCCATGGCAACAAGCTAACGTCATCAAACGTCATCCAGCAGGGACATATTTTGTGCTATCATCTCCAACACGTCTGGCTCCTGCTCAAAGCTTTGTCTCAGTGTGACGTAGCCAATAAATTCAGACACGCTGTTCAGAGACGACTACATTGTAGACCAAATCAATGTCCCCTTCACTTCCCACTGCCCTTCATTTCCTTCGCCGCAACTGTGTTGATGATTAGATCATCTAGATGGAAAAACGGGCCCCATACATCAAGGCGAGGGGCGGCTTTAGTGGCGCAATCAGCAGACAGCAGATCTGTCCCTGCGGCACGGTCACTTAGTGCCCACGGGCTTCCGTGGCCAGGCGTGGATTTGACTGTCGAGATCTTGAATCCAATCTGAGAGCGATAGATTGACTGATTAGGTTGAGCAGATTCAGAAAAGGTAGCCTTGAATTTAACATCGCTGTTCTATGTCGTTTATAAAAAGACTCTTTTTATTTTAACACATTCATTAAAAAAACTTGCCCTTTAATTATAAAAGATGAAATGTTTCAGTGGAAAAAGAGAGATTTCAGTTGTTTGCTCTGCATAGATCAACATCCTTGGAGATTCTGAAATATCAATTCAGTAACGGCTGTGTGCAAAGGCAGCATAGCAATGAATGTCATGTTGCTACACTACAACATCACTGGTAGCAGCACAATGGAGAGAAACCTATGGAGGTTTGATGGCAGGTTCCCAGGAAGCTTTTTTAATGTAACAAATCTACCTCGCCTGTGGCACATGCATTAATTGCACGTTTATTAATAAGTCTGTTTATTAATAAGTCTGTAGATAGACCGCAGAGGCCTCCCAATACTATATCTAAAGAGTTGCCTTGGGGAGCCCGAACAACATGTCATACAGAGGCCCTGGTTAGGTCGCTTTAGATAAAAGTATCTGCCAAACGCTTAAATGTAAATGTAACCTTCATCCCCTTTTCATTTTACTTCATTATTATTTGTTTAATATAAACTGAGGCAATTTATCAGCAGGGCTAGTATATGTGCTGGGGTCAGGCAGTTGCGCTAGCAGTTTATTCTGTACATAAAAACAAAAATCGTGTGGGTAAATCTGAACCATGAATTTAATTGAATCTCACCCCTCGAGTTAGCTTCATTAAATCGGCTTTGACCTCTGCCCTGGCTGTGCTTCTTCCTGAGGGGCTTCCAGCACTAAAGTCTATTTGCCTTTGCCATATTGTGACACATTTGCTTGCTAATTAGGATTTGAAACCGTTCTTTATAATCTACAAGCACACGCACGCTTGAAAAACAGTGCTTGAAGTTTAGTGGTGATGGCATCTGTCAGACCTCTCCTCTCCTGCCGTTATTATGACTATAGCAGATGATGAACAGGACAGTTTGTTATATACTATATCTAATAGAATATTATGCGAAATCGAGATGGAATTAGCAGAGACATGATGATTCGATATTGTAATTATTTGTGTCAATATATGTTAGCATTGTGTTGTTTTATGTTTAATGTATAGTTACTGATAACACACTTTGGTGTGTATATAATCGTAGTTTGTTCTGAGTTAACATTTTTTAATCAAAACTGTAACAAACTATTGATACTTTGTGTCACAATATCACAATACTTTGAAATATCGTTCTCACATATTCCCTAATATGGAATTTTATCCATCTACAATCAGTTTATGTAAACGGACACCTAAAGGTTGCAACATCATCCTGGTACTGTCTGTTGCCACCAACGTCAAGATTTATGCTCTTATCACATCAAAGCGACTGACTGAAGTTATTCTGCTGATGAAATAGTGGGGTTACCATTGCCATAGTGAGGCATTTATTCAAATAAAAATATGTGTAGGAAGGTGAAAAGGAGAAAAGTGTCCAAGTGGGGATTGTGGGCCATGGAACCAAAAGGGGCGTGTCCTCTTGAGGCCCGGGGGAAGTGAAGTTCAAAGGTGTGCAGTGAGAGGTGGTTCTAATATGTTACACCTACAGCTCAAGGATTTATATCACCCCTTCATTATTGTCTTTATCCATAGTCTGTGATTGTAGTAAATTTATTTTTCATGATGCCTCATTTTAATCTTTGTTAAATACCAGTACGTAGTGTTATAGTTCATCCGAAAGTAATTTTTTACATTATGTACTCGCCCTCCTGGCATTCCAAACCTATATGACTTTAATTTTTGATCCCTTTAATTTTCTAATTGCTGTTCCTAGTGCACCTTAGTGTTGCTGTAAATCCATGATGTCATAATATGATGAGATACTGATGATGCACTGTCAGTCACTGAATGAGAATATCTGACAAACGCATCAATGTAAATTATTGATTTAGATCTTTTGGGTAAAATAGTAGTTGCTGATTCAGCTACTCCTGGCATGTGATCTGATGTAAAAATAAAATTATATCAATATAGAAAACCCTGTCAGTCTGACTACAGTGACTCATAGACTCATTAATAGTTAGTGGAATGTTTTTAAAACGTCATAGAATTAAAAATATAAATACCATTCATATAACTAAGCAATAATGTTAATACAATGTCTAAAAACTCGTTATGAAACGTTAGGGAAACATTCTTGCAACCTAAAATTGTTAGCTCGGTTAGTGGTTGTTAGCATGTTGGTATGTGGTTGCTAGAGTATTTTGTTTGGTTGTTAAGTGGTTTCTTGAAAGTCTTGTCTCCCAAAAAAACTAGGATTCTGTCTTTACAGCAAGCATGTTTTATGTTTTAGTACCATAAAAGAACTTAAAAGCAGAAAGTAGCATTTTACTTGTACTTCTTGTACTGCGCATTATGCAGATTCAATAGTGGCAAAAATAATTGTGTGTTGCACGTTTACTTCTGATAAATGCAAATGAGAGCTTGTAAGAAAGAAACAGATTCAGATATCAATTTGTGTGGGAATTGTGGGCACTTTCAACAGCTTACAAAAATGAAATGTTGTCAAACACAGTCCCTTCCTACACACGTCTGCTAAAATCTCTAATATAAACATTTTAAGGCTTTGTGTTGCCGTCAGTCGCCGGGCGCGGTAAGCCCTGTTTTCATCTAGCTGAACTGCATAATGGCTTTTGGATGCTCCTGACTCAAAGGCTTTTCGGGGTAGGTGAATGCTCGATGAACAACAAATACAAATTTTTCGTTATTTCTTTCCAAAGTACGTTTCTGGATTAAATCACGCCGTATTTGTGAAACGGCTGTCCATGGTTTACAATCCCAAAGGAAACATACATCTCCCTCTTCAGATGAATAGAAGGTATGAGGAGTCAGCTGTTTTTGTAGCTCTAGTGGTTTTTGTAGCTCTGTCCTTGTCCAAGTGCCTTGGACATCCGTGCGCTTGAGTTTTGTAACCCGTGACCAACTTAAACACCCACTGATCTCCGATATGAGCTTTGATTAAATTACTGAATGATTTTCCAGAACATTTGAATGCATTATATCAGTGTTGATTAGTAATGGACTACTTGTAATTGAAGTACTTGTATTTAAATATGAATGTAATCAGATAAGTTATTCTTTATGTATTTTAAAGGAATCAGATTACTGAAGTGTACATTACATTACTTATCATATAAAACATTTGTGTTCAGTGCTAGATTACATTTCAGAGGTAACAACTCAATCACATTACAAAAATACCATATCAGATCAGCTTTCAGTATTTTAGTTGTTTTATAGGTTAAGACTCACATAGGTTATATGGAGTAAAATGGTTTGACACAGACAGTAAGCGATCACGTCCTCACAGCTTCCTCAAGCTGATCTGCGGGTTGACTGATGATGGTCTCTAGCATCAGGCCACACAACACAGAATTTCCCCAAAGCTGTGAAGCATGGCACCTTTCAGACAAGCATTGCTCTGCCCTCTGCTGCTGCTGATCAATGGACTTCCTGGCAAATTTACATGGGTTGAATTTTAAGAATGTGTAAATAAAGAGTACAGTTATTGCTCCTTTGTGGTAGATTCACCTGCTGCATTATGCTTGAGTTTCTGTAATACACACTTTATCCCGGACCAGCTCACCTGTGATCACGCAACAGTTTATGTAATGCAGTAGATCCCTGGCAGCACAAATAAAGGTTTAGCCTCAATAGGGACGAGATACGTTGGTTTAATAATATTAGGTGGCTGGGATCAGTCACTCTGCTTTAAATGAAGGCAATCACATTTAATGTGCTATTTGATAGAATCGTTGACTAACTGCAGCCTAGGAAGTTTTTTAAAGAGGAAAAGTATCAGAGAACATGATTAGACGTATATTTCAATTACTTAAAAACCACCTGTACAAGCAGAAATGCAGTAAGTGTAATAGTCAGTGTTACAAAAGATTACTGTAGATGCTGGAGAATGGTATTAAGTCTGAAATGTACCTCTTTTAAGATACAGTTGACAGCACATAATAAATTGCAGTTAGGATGTGCAAAACTACATATTTTTAACGTTGACTAGTCAATAGACTAAGTAGACTAGTGTAGTGTATTGAATGAATAACTCACCAACTAGTCAGTCTTATGGATGTTGAAGCTGGTTAACACCAACCGTACTTGTTCTTTAAAGAGCGAGTTTAAATCCATAATATAATGTATGAAGCAGCAAAGAACAGTTGATAAGCTTTTAGAAACATCAGTTGTGACTCATCCTATTACTTGCCAACTATATTCTATCAATCTGAGGCATTAAATGGAATATTTGTATGATGAGTAAATGTAAACAGCCAACTGTGCTTGTAAGTCGAATTCAGTTGCTAACATGCAGCTTGTGGCTCATCGTCAATAGCGTTATATGCTGTCAGCTGCATAATATTGATGATCTGGGTATTTAGTTTGTTAAACAGTTTGCTAATTAAACAGTCATACAAACAGCAATCACCAATAAGTGTACACTACTTAGTGTTCTGTAAGTCTTTTGCTGTTTTTTTTTTGCTGTATGTAGCGCCTGCCCTTTGTATGTCTTTCTGAAGGACACCAGCCAGTGCTAACCTTTAAGAAAATTAACCATTCTTGAGTATTTCACTAACAAAACATGGTTACTATAGTTAAACCACGATAACCACAAATAAACCATGGTTTTACTACAGACAACATGGGTTATCCATGGTATTTGTAGTAAAACTGGTTATATGAATAAGAACCAATGCGCCCAGTACAAAAAATGGCAACTACACTTACTATAATAAAAACCCTGGTTCATTTTTGTAAGGGAGGGATTGCATTTTATTTTTGCACAAAACTTGGCTCACATTTTAAGTAGACCTCAGGGAAAAGAAAATTATTAAATGTATTCTATGACCTCTTTAAGTGAGGAAAAATTACAGCGCGGCAGGTGAAATGAAACCAAGACGTTTTTTTGCACTGTAAATCTGTGCCTCATTACACACTTTTTACAACATACCTCAGAGGTATCAGTACTTTTTTCTATTTTCGGCTTAACTCTGAAGCGAGTGTATTTAAAAGGAGAGGATGTGTTTTGTTGTATAATCTGCATCTCTGTATCCACCCTAGGGCAAAACAACAGCAAATGTTATAAGAGCTGAAGCAGAATGGCTTCCGGGCCTGTGCTGATTTAAATGATGGGGCGCTTAATTGGAAATTGTTGCATGTTATTTGAGTCTAAAACTGTAATTCAGTTTTTGATGATTCTGCGAGAAATGCAGTGCTGGAGGATCTTGCCCATGCCAGTCTTCACAATGATTATCTCTCCTTGTGGGAAAAAAAAGAGTTGATTTTGAGTCAGTTTGAGTCTGTGCAATTCTGCACTTATGCCTGTCAGGCTTTCCGTGCTGTCCACTTTTATTGCATTTGCTTTGATTTAACAGGATTGGCTAACAACTTATTTTACGTCTGGATTTATGTCTAGACTCGGGAGAAAATTAAAAAATACACCCCCCTCACCCACAGTCACTGCCATCAGCACTGTTACCAGCAGAAAAACATCAGGGATGCAGCTATGCTAGCTTAGTCTTCTGTTTTTTTTTATACAAATTTGAGGTACAGAGTACTATAAATGCTAAACAACGACACTTGTCTGCACACTGTGTCATTTTGTCAGGTTTGCTGCTTGAAACAAATTTCAGGGATCATAAATATAAATCTTTATTTCATTAGTCTCGGATCGCTTAGTGTGACATGTTTGTAGACAACCGATTATTTGCCTTCATGATGAGTCTTAGCCTGCAATAAAACTCTGACAATGTCAAGTTTGGGGTGTTCCTTGTTTTTCAAGCGTTGCTTTACTTTGGTCTGGGTAGTACGATTATAATTTTGCATGTACAGTAAATGAGAATGTACTCTTCCTGTCAAATGTTTAGGGTTTATGAGTCACTTCCATTTTTTTTCCCAATTAATAGAATATAATAATTAATAGAATATTAATGAGAATAGATTTAATTAGATTTAATAGTTAAAATTATTATAATTTTTTTTAACTAAAGTGTAGTGACCGGTAGTGTATAAGTCAAGTAGGATGTACAGTATATTATACAGTCTGACATGAAAGACACAGTCTGCCTCTTCTGAACACATGATCTCAGTGGAAGACAGTTAAAGCAGCACAGTCTGCCTCTGCTGAACAAATGATATCAATGGGTCCATATCCTACAATCAGACAAGCAACAATCATAAGAGACAGTAAAAGTCCACACAGCTTTATGCAACACAGATCTCTGCATTGCACCACATTTGGGTTTTGTATTTGCCATTTTGGTTATGCCTGTGTGTTTTGGCTCAGGCTTTGGGCCTTTGACCTAGATTACCTCTTATTGGCACCAGAACTGCACAAAGAGGATGATGACCACTTCAGAGCCCATTAGAAGGCCAACCAGGGCCATGTTTGGCCGCAACCTTTGAGGTCTATTGTGTATTATCTCTTCCATGCTGTTGGACGTGAAAGTCTGTCTGGATAAAGGAAGAGCTGGTTGATTGTTTGCTTTTTAGACACTTAATGAAGTTCTGTAATGCAACGACATGGTGTGTGTCGTGACCTTTGTTGATCAAATAGCCACGGATATCTGGTGGTCTCTCTGGAAAACACTCAAATGATGATGTAAAGAAAGACGAATGGTTGCCTCTTAATTCTAGACATTACAGTGAAGAGTTCGACAATTATTCTACGTAAAACCGAAAATTGCAGTAATGCGCTACTGCAAAACGATGAGCGTAATTAAGCGAACAACAGTTTGTATGCACTGCACATTTCAAAGAAAAGAGATGGGATGATGTTTTGTCACAGTAGTTTAAATCAAATATTTGTTAAAAATGAAAGTCATTCTATTTGTCATCACACACATGGCTCTCCATATTAAAGTCATTGGATTGCTTTATTTTATGGACCGTAACATAAAGAGTCAATGTAATATGCCCTTCATGTTGTATCATGCAAGACTAAATGCGTCTAATGGCTCTCCTCAGCGACTGAATGGCAATCACTTGCAGGAATTGCATGCTCGCATCCATACAAACATTTCGCCCTATGTAGCATTTAGCTGTATGAACATTAGCAAAGAGACACGATTAGCCCCCATCCCATAAAGACGGCATAAAGTGATGTGTATTATTCATATATCAGAGACCACAACCCAAGACATCAATTTTTAATCAATATCTAACAAATTCTCATTAAAACATTATACGTTCTGCTGCGGAAATTAGTTCCGGATGACAGCTGTGTGATATGACAGGACGGGTAGCTTTCTTGCTCAGTCATGCAGAAAAATGTTATTTAAAGCTGGAAATTGGAGTCACACAAAACAGGGGTGCAGCACTAACTCCACAGGAGAGAGAGAGTAATGATGCCCACAGTTTACAGACTAAATACCTATCAAGAGAGCCGCACAGGTACTCGGACATGAGGTAATTTGACTGGACTTTTTAATGGGTTTTTCCCATGTTTGAATGATACCATAATTTAGAATGTGCATGATTACAACTAGACATTGTTGTGGGTGGTTGTAGGATAAAGCTCACAAAGATGAGGAATGAACAAAAGAGTCTTCAATACATAAAACCCACCGGAAACAGGGAAACACTGCAACAATTAATGTGTTAATTAACATCTGATCTGAATGCAACAACACACTGGGAAAATTGGGTCACACGAGACAAAACAGCGAAACAGAAGACAAAACATGTTACAGACATAAAGGAATTTTTTTTTTAAAAAGATTGCACATTTGTGGAGCAGTGAATTTTTATGTAAATCATAAGGGTCTAAAACAAACAGCTGTCAAATGCAAAATGAGAGTTTAAAGCACCAAAAAATATGAAAATGAGGAACAAAAAAAACCTACTACTCCATTACATTTGTGTGACGTAATTTCACATGCTGTTGCAAGGAGAGTGCATGATTAAAATATCGAAATAATTCCAAAGTCACATGGCACCCCCAATGTGGTCTACATTTCTGTGGCAGTGGCAGGTATGATAAATGGTAAATGAGGTATGAAGCCTGTAAATAAACTTTACAGGTTTACAGTATCGTGGGCTGTTTAAATGCTTGAAATGTAGGTCGTCGATTGCTGCTGGTGTTATCAATGTTTTTGTGAATTGAGAACGCAATTCAAACGCAATGCGTAAGTTGTGTTAGCACCTGGAGTCTAAACTCTGCAGACCTCACAGTGTGCACCATAGCATGATCATATTACCATAAATGTGTAATTACGCTCCATAGTAATAGCTTTTAAATTAAACCATAAACAATGATGACATCATTATTCAGTTATTTACTTCTTCAGAATTCGTTTAAACTCTGAGGTCTGCAGGTTCTTATCGAAATGGTTTTTCCACATGCAGTGAATTATATTAGCATGGTGGTTCAAATACATTATTTAGACTTGTTGATTAAAGTCATTCGTTTGGAATTATAACGATTCATACTAACCATAACTGTAATACTCCTTAACTAAGTCTCCAAGGAAATAACATACAGGCCTCAACTTTATATACTGTAGGTGAGTGGAATATGGAATATGACATATTGACAAAACTGATATCGGATAGATATCGAATTGCTTTTGAATCACATTATTCATCTTTTTTTCCCTGGGATTCATAAGTCTCTGTTTATGAAAAGCAGGAGCCGGCTGCTTATTGATTTCAGGTGTTTTCACTGCAAATTTGCATGGCTAACGCCTTAGGGGCCGATGGAAACGGCCTGAGAGTGTCACATTTTTAAAGCAAACATGGAGAATATAAGTATTGATCTGCTCTTCTGTAAGCTTTCATCGGAGAATATAGCTTAATGACATGACAGGAATAAGAGACTTTAAGGATGAGAAAAAGAGCAGAAGGGGCCATTAGACGGTGGTTTGTGAGCCACGTCAGATTTATCCTCATGCACTCAAGAGAGGGATCTATAGTTCCGTAAAGCATGACAGATAACTAGTATCAGTGCTCATTTAGTGGCTGTCATTATAAAATTCATTGCTCCAATAGCCCACTATGCCCATCCTATTTGCCTTTGTTCGGTCAATTACATTCAGTTCTCAGGTATATGGTGCTTGTCATTTGTTTGCTAACACATCCATGGAGTTGGTCTCTATTCTGTAGGAGAATTGGCCTGGCTCCATAGATATCACCTCTGCTAAGGTGATTAGTCTGAATAAAATGCTAATACTCCATTTAGTAGGCATGAATTGCCTTGACAACCTGCTACGCATGCTGCCGTCGTGTCAAGCTCCAACAGTTTGTTTAACACTGTCAGTTCTAGAATCCTCCTCATCTTTAAAGCAGAGTCCTTCATCTTGGACAAACATGAGGCCTGATCCCCAGGTAACCTCTTTTCCCAACCTAAACCAAAGTTATACCATTGGATATGTCACTTCTGAGTTGGTATGGCAAGAACAGCAGAAATTCAGTATCAAGTTGATGATGAAATATTTTACATGTTTAGCTGAGAAATGGAAACATGTTTAATATCTAATTTTATGCTTGCTTGTCCTGCCCTAACATATTCCATCCACATTTACCACATCTGGAGTTTGTAATAACGCAACATAACTGCAAGACATTTAGAGGGGACTTCCTGTTGTATGTCATTGTCTTTTATATTAGTTGTAACACTGTGTCAGGTGTTGTTATGTGCGGTTAATGAATCCATTTACAACAGGCCTTCCGTCTAAAATGCAGAAATGTGTTGCTTTGAGGGCTAGGGTTTCTCATGCCTAATATTATGTGTCATCTGTTTGATTTCCTGTGTGGGTAAGATTGATGAATGCAGAAGGCCGGTTGGCAGGCCAATTCCCTCACTGCTCCATTCATCTAGAAAGGGTCTGTTTTTTGAAGCTGCCATTCAAATGTAGGAGGCTTTGTTTAGTTTAAAGACGAATGAACAGATGAGAAAAGGTGCCGGGCAGGTAGCACTCATCAGAAATGGCACCGCCATTATGTGACTTAGTCTTAGGGGACGAGGTTGAATTTTGGTAAAGGATGTCACATCTACTGTTTTTGCACACTCCCCAACTAAGAATGGAGTAGTGACAGACACAAGTATTCTCGGAACTTAGACTATCATAATGGACTGATTTAGAATGCAGTTAATGAAGTAATTTTACTCTGTCAATGAGTATTAAGTGTATTTTTTTCCTCAGGCTTGCCGTAGAAAGTGTATGTTTATGCACAACTTTGTGAGAAAAAGTTTTAAATGAAATTTAAATTGACTATTTAATGTTTTTGGTAGTTAAGTGCAGGTGAACCCTAGAAAAACAGATCTTATAATGTCTTAATAATGTCTTATAATGGCTTGGCCGTTTTTAACGTGAGATAAACTCATTTGAGTTTATCGGAATTTGTAAGTCAATAAACCATTAACCTAGCAGGAAGTTCTGTTAGCAAGAATGACCACTAAGAAAGTTGACCTCTGATTCTCAGACAACAACAAAACTTATGACTAATAATTGGCCAGGGGGCTGTTTGAAATGTAAGAGAGTCAATAACTAATCTATAGTTCTGTCTAGATGGAAACCCAGGTGGAAATATGGAATTTACTGAGATGTGTGAAACCTCTCACTTGTTCACTGATCCACATCAGCCATTTTGCTCAGTGACTCGAGAATAAGAGTCTGCTGGAAATGACTGGCAGGCAAGAAAATGGTGCCTCCTGTCAAGTCCTGCACAACTGGAGAAGACTGCATCTCTCTTCTGAGACTCAGGGTCTAAAACAGGCAATCGATGCCACAAACTTATGCAAATCTGACATATTTAAAGTTGTGGAAGTGCCATTTTAAGTTCTGCCATGTCATCTGCTCGTCAAAGTCCTATCCTGCTGGCCATAGATCTGCTGGAACCTTGATAATGAGCCCAGATCCCCTTTGGGTAGCTGGTAATGGTGTTTCAGAGGACCAGGGGCAATGCTGGTCCACATAGGTCAGGGCTTTTGAAGGTTTCTTTTATGCCCAGATTTGCTGCTTTTTGGTTGGTGCCATGACCCGGATGGCTCCAGTGAGGCTGCTTTGCCCATGCCAACCCTCGCGAGCACATTATTAGCATGGCGTCGCAGTAGACAAGCAGTAGCTCTGAGAAGTTGGGGGTCCCTGACCCAATTGCACTCCAGCTACCCTTTTCAAAGGAGGTCAAGCAGCCCATGAGAGAGATGTGGGGTAACACCAGACTGATGTGTTATAGGAGAAACACTTTACAAGGTGAATAGGGGAGACATGTTGCCACAACAGAAGCTGTAAGAGTGTTAAAGTGTTTTCTTTAACACTCCTAACAGCTATATGCATACATTGCGCTGCAAGTTTATCAGTGTAACCTCAGATAGAAATAAAGTGGCAGTGACATATAGAGCAGAGCAGAGGTGTCAAACTGCAGTCCTGGAGGACCATGGTCTTTCGGACCTCAGGGCTAACTACTCAAACACCGTCCTGCAATTTTCAAGTAATCAACCTTTATTAGCTGGTTTAGGGGTGTTTTATTGGGGTTGGAGCTTAATTTTACCAGACAATGGGCCCCCAGGACTGGAGTTTAATACCTGTAATACAGTGTGCACACATATGAGGCAGTAATGCCTTGCTCACTTCAGAGTATGTACTTCCAGTGTGCCACTCTTTAAAATAATTAGGGTACAGGGATGCTCACTTTAAATGCAAAGTGTTTCCACACTTTAAGCAAAGATGTATGTGTTTGCTTTCACAAAAGCAAAACATATCCATAACTAATGGCACCACAGGATGAAGGTGTGATATCACCCTTTGTCTTTTTTTTGTCTTTTTGGCTTTGTCTTTTCTCAGCCCTTGATTGCTCTTTCCACTTGGATGGGCAGCCAGAGCAGCCACTCATAATTAAAGACCAGCTTCCTGTTTAACGTGGCTGGGCTCTTGAGCCACTCCCAGCAGCTGCTGGAAATGTTAGCGTGCCAGCTGTGAGCCTCCACCGTGGTTTCCCGTGGGGACCAGGCATCCAGTATGCGTCTAAACAACCATTGTAGCCCTTCGCACACCTGTTTAAACACTATCAATCACAGTCTCTTTGAAGTGAAATTCACATCGCAGGTTCCACCAGACTGTTTGGGTTTTATTTGCCGTGGCTTTGGGTCACGGTTACCGTGGAGATCCACCCTAATCCGCTCCGGTGTCTTTTAAGGGTTTCTCAAGGGAGGAATTATTTAAGATCATGCCTACCTGGACTAATTAATGAATAGCTTGTCTTAATTAAACTTTTGAATTGTAGTCAGTCAATAGTGTTTACTGTTCTGTGGCGGCTGATAGAAGATTTTAACCTGCTGGAGCCAGCGAGGCAGGATCGAGCATTAGTTTGAGAGTGTCAGAGTCTGGCATATTTCCAAGTGATTTCTGGAGAACTTTTGCAGGCATTCAGAAAAACGTCCAAAATGCATGTTTAATCTGAACCCACTGTAATCTTGACACCACCATCAAACTTGCTGGTAAACTGAAAGAGTTGAAAGGTTGCCATTAGAAAGCAGACAATAGTACATCAGTGTGCACTTGCACTTAGTTTGAAAGCTCTGTGTACTTCAAAGACTTACACTAGAAAATAGTCATTATTTTATATATATATATATATATATATATACTATTTTCTTTCTCTCCTTCTTTCTTTCTTTCTTTCTTTCTTTTTTTCACAAAGATTGTGGGTTCGATTCCCAGGGAACACGTATAACTGATAAAATGCATGACTTGAATGCATATACATAAATGTAATGTGTTTACCACTGATTATCTGAAGAATTGAATTGATCCACACGCTCAGACTGATTCATGATGCTCCATCCAGTACACCAATAAAAGTCAGCTGTCAGTACAGATGGTGCGTGTCAATCAAAGCCGTCTCATTAATAATCTTTAAACAGCTGCACATAAAGGAAAGATCGAGTGAGAAATATTATGATAACCACCCTCCCCAATCGCTTAATAAAGTGTGAGAGCGCACGTTTACATTCTTTTATCAAAATTAGCCAAATTACACAACATTGACAAATCGGTTCCCTTTGTAGCAACGACGCAGCCTGGCATGAATTCTGCCTCCCGGTGCCCGGTGTGCGAACGGACTGCAGGGAGGCGGGGCCACCCTCCAGCAACACTTTCCTATGCAGGGAGAATCAACCCTTCAGCTTGATATATATATACCCAGCCCCTCCGCCATCTGCACACCAACATCCACACCTGCTAATTCTATGAGCTTTACCTCTTACAGAAGTGCTATCTGCAGCAGTCAATTAGACTAAAAAAAGGTGTTTTTGCACTGCGTCGCCAGGTTTTCGTTTTTTGCTTTAATAAAGCTTCTGTTTCTGCTTCATACGATCACATTTCTGACAAATCGCCTACATTTTACAGCACTCATCTGTAATTTGTTATGATTCAGTGCTTGGATGTTTTTTTTCCTATCAAAGTAGTATGCTTAGTCGTAAGCATCTTTCCCCTGTGGACGTGAAAGAAACTAATCGGTATGTCAGGAGTTCCATGTGCATTTTTAACCTTTGTATAGATGGACAAGATAGCGCAGAATTATACATTTCTGAAGAGCAGTTTTAGTACAGTGCAAGCTTTTGTTCTCGTTTTGGTAATATCATCTTGAGCATATGGGGTAGTAGACAAGGTTCATATTTAGAAAGCTGTCTTCCAATCTTACATATACACCTTCTAAAATTCCTCTATAAGTTGCAAAGTCTGCATCTTTATCGTCATCTCTGTTTGAATCGTAGAATTGCAGGTTGCTTGATAAACTTCATTCCGTATGTTAAGTTAAATTAAGTCAAACTGACATTACCTGCGAGACTGGACCCAACTGCTCAAATTGTAAGTCATTGTTATACATTTTCTGTTGCGAATCGGGTTAAGACGAGGAGAACATTTCAATCACTGCTCTGTTATGTATTTGCTCAATAACTACAAAAGTCACAGATTGCAGCTTTAAACAACATTTTGCGTATCTTGTTATACATTCAGTTTTTATTGTAAAATATACATTGTCCCTAATACATTCACATACATTTTTACGTAATGTATTGATGTTAATAAAAAGCTCTACCCATAGTCAGTATATAATTAATATGGCTCTATGCGTCTGTTGAGTGAAGCTTGTGGAAAGCAATGCTTGGAGATCAAGTTATAAAGAGCTGTTCTGCACTATTCCTATTAAAAGTGAGAGGTTCTGAAGGTGAAAGGAACCTTCTGCCGTCGTTCAGGGTGGAGCAGACAGAAGAGAGTGAGTTTGACAGCTGGAGCTCATCGCGGTCTTCAGAGAGTTCAGTTTGTCGTGTTGAGGTCGAAGCTGATGAGTTCAGTATGCAGAGCAGCATCGGCGAAACCTCAGGACAAGATGAACCCAAACTCTGCAATCACAGTCCTTCATGATTGGATAATTCATTTATGATTAGCTATCAGTGTGTTTAGGCGGTGCATCTTAATTTGTGTGAATCTGCTCTCAATCTGTTACACGGCTAATTAGTAAGTATAAAACAGTTCAGATCCTGGATGCTAATTAGTCAAACAAGCCTTCAAACAAGCCTAGTATATTAGTAAGCTAATATACTATATACTTACTTAATTCTAGGACTCTATGAAATATGGTCATTGACATCTGGTCCTTGTCAGTTACGAGACGGTAAAGCATGCAAATGAGTTTATGTCCATGCTGGTTGTGACTGTAACATGCAACAGGGCATTTTGTCGATCGCCTCATGCAGGTCAGCCCCACCCATAGTGAAATCTAATTGGCTCAAAAGTGTACTCTGCATAGCTGTATATAAAACATTAATCATTTTTCTGATCTTCTATATCACACCCCGTTTGTGCTGCCATGTTTTACAAATTAGTTAACGCTGGAAGCTTATTGCACTGCTTGTTAGGACACAGTACTTGGCTTGTTTACTGCGAGCCTACAGACAAAAACGCAGACTTTTGAAACACTACCGAATGATTTTGTGTAGGTTTGCTTGGAAGCTATGTTTGTTGTTGTATGAGTGTTACACAATATTTTTGATATGTTCAGGTCCCATCATGTTCGGTAATCTACAGAAAAACAGGGATTTACTGATCAATTCAACTTGCACTGTTGCATTGCATGCTTCTCCACTTGAGATCTTGTTTTTCATCTTTCGCCCTGTCGTCGCATGTGCTACAGTTCATGAATACCACAGCGTTAAATCGCAAGTCACGACATCAACCATGAAGGTCGCATTAATGTCATCAACTAATCTTCAAAAGAGAGAGCCCGTGATAATAAATGTCCTCGCCACGCACACGTGCATTAGTATGCCGAACCATAACTGTTACCTATGGAATTGTTCTAAGTACCATTCTTGAGACCCATCGTAAAGACAAAGAAAATTTCCATGTCTTCACTACACCGTTTCGGCTGCTGTCTTAATTGGCAGTAACCTTAACGTGTCCTTTAACGTCTTAGCTAATTATACCCTGTTAGTTTCTAAAAGTAGGAGCCACTAAAGAGAATTCGCTTTTTATTTTATGCTACGTGTGCTGCATGATTTTTATGCCTAGTGGCTCAGAGCATGTGGTGCATTTCTGTGGAGAGCTGCGTGTTTAATGAACATAAATCTGTTGGACTTTGGTGGTTCAGACTGCCGGGGCCCAGCTGAGGCTCTGGAGGATATGACTTT
>JAZGTJ010009993.1:0-18673 GCA_036877575.1 Botia almorhae | reverse complement strand
CAGGTGAGTGATGGCCAATGCATTTTTGTTTTGTTGTTTATTTAGCTGAGCATTGAGGACATATGACCCCACAAGATACTGTACACAGATCTGCTAAAACGTCTTTTAGATACATTTGGAATTATGTATAAGACAAAAATACCTTTATCAGTTAGTAATATTTATCATAAGATTTATATCAAAATAAAGATATTGTATGTTCTCATTTTGATATCTAGGTGAACCTGTGCGAGTGTGTATGTTCGTATAAACGCAATATATACGACATGCAAACTTTTTAAAACGTCCTACCAATATAGTAACATTTTTACTCAATATACTGCATACTAACTACTGACTCACTGACTCAGTAATAGCTTCTGAGGTCGGTCTGCATGTGAGTGTGTATGTGCGCCAGATGTAGTTTGTTTGTGCAGGCAAGCAGATGAGCCTTCAGTGATTCAACAGAAAGGCTTTCTGTGGTTTTTACTGACCTGTGGGTAGTTTAATATCACATGTTTTGACCGTTGCACAGAAAAACAATTTTGCCGTTCTCATATAAAAGCAAATATTTCATAACATGCTTAATGCTGCGGATTTGATCCTGTTTATGCAATATCAATAATAATATAAAATGATATAGTAGTATAATATTTGTTTTGCTATATTGATGGAGTTATTTGGGTACTGTACATACAGTATGTCAAATACAGGCTATAAAACACTGACTTAGTGTATAAGCATAGAAAGAATGAGGAAAGAATGAGGAAAAGCAATTTTACACCCAGTAGATGATACTTGCATGTTGATATGTGATGGACTATTTTAAAGTGATGCTGAAAAGATCAGTGGGATCAGTAAGCGAGTGGACAAGCCAGCTGTCTCAAACAGAGAGATTCTTTGCTGTTGGATCTGAGTCTCGTGCACCTGCAGGCCTTCTGCATGCTGATTGGCTCGTGAAAACGGTCCCTCTTCCACTGAGTGAATAGCTGAGCTGGCAGCTCATTGGCTTGTCTGACAATGCCAGCCCGTGCTCAGGAAGTATCAGAATACGAGGTTCTCTGTTTTAAGAGGATCTTCCCAGCATAAAAGAGCATTCTAAGAATGTTGGGTAACATTCTTTAAAAGTTCTGTCAAAGTTCTTGCAGCAACGGTAGTAGAACTTTTGGATACAGAATTTTAAAAGGTTTGAATAACGTTCTTATAACCAAGCAATAATGTTAATTATTTTTGTACTGTTAATAGACAACGTCTAAGAAAACAGACGTTTTGAATGTTACATGAAGGTCTGTTCTTGTTAGTATCTTTTGAAACTCTTGGTTTGTGGTTTGGTCATCTTTGAAGTTTGTTCATATTTTATCAGTGGTGCTTATTTTAACAGATTGTACTGTTATTAATAGTCTTTGCCATATTATCAGTAGTCGTCATGATGTTCTAGGCAATGAAAGAAACCCTGTTTGCCTTTCAAATAGGAACCTAGTTTAGTTAGTTAGAACAGAGAGACATAACAGGTTTGAGTCTGTTTGCTTGGGAAATTTGCCATAACATTTTGCGTCACTTTTGAGCATCATTAAAAACTTGTGAAATTTGCTGGTTTGTTTGTTTGTGAGACTTGAGGATGGAAAGTGAATGTTTTATTGCATTACATGCCACTGGTTGCTTGCTCTGTTCTAAATCAATCATTGTTTCAGAGTTTGTGCTGTCTGTCTTGTGCGTGTGTTACATATAAGTATCAAATAGACAGGCAGAGGTATCCATGTAGAGATCGTTGTTATGTAATAAACATCCTTTATATTTGTCACATGTGCACAGATTGGAAGTGACGGGATCGATTACAAAAATGTTTTTGACTCACTTTTGCTTCTGTTTGTGGTAATTCTTCTCGGAGTCTCTGAATCAAAACAGTCTTTAAAGTTAAACTCAGCTGTATGAGATAGAAATGTATATAATATTGTTGTAAAATATGAATTTTGTCCATTTGTAGGCTCTTCATAAGCTCGCCTCTCAGTATTTAAAGCGCGAGTGGTCTGGGGCCCCTTCAGAGGATCAGAAAGACTCCAGGTAAAACTCTGAAGATAACAGGAAAGAACAGAGATGAGCTTTAAAATAGTTCAAGATCAGCGCATGGCGCGAATGAGTTTGCGTGCGTGTTTTCACTTATACAAGAGCATTTGAAACCAGTTTCTGCCAGTTTTTCTATTAATCCCAATCGGTCCCATTTTGTTCAGTGTTATATGTCATTGGCAAACATTCTAAAACCGTTAGCATAAAAACGTCGTTCTTAAGCTGTTAGTGGAAAGTTACAGATGTTTGAATAAAATGTATATATCCAAAAACTGGATGTTTTAAACATTCCTAAAGCATTCCAGATAACGTTTTGGTATTCAAGGGAAACATTCTTACAAAGTTAGGGAACGAGTCTAGCTGTGTTGATTCTGTGTTCATACAAGTGTGTGTTGTGTGTGTGGACAGGAAGGTGTGGGCCGTATGGAGGTCCTACCTGGAGGGTGTGATGAAAGTGAGTCAGTCTCGTATCAACGGGTGCGAGAACTACAGGAACCAAATCTCAGATCCCGTGAAAACTCTCCGAGCGCAGAAAGATCTGCAGCTGAAGAAGGTAAACAGACCTCAGGTCTGCAGAGCAGTTTCTTATTGTGCATGAAGATGTTTGTTCATCTGCGTTCCTTCACTCTCAGTGCTGTGAACAGCTGGCCAGAGCTCAGGCGGATCTGCAGGTCACCATCAGAGACCTGACAAAGAGCAGAAAGACCTACCAGGAGGCACAGCAGACGGCGCAGACCGTAAGAGAGAAAGCTGAGATGGAGGCCAAGTACGTTCAGTGAGACACTTGCTGACCTACGTGTCACAGGAAGTGACATCATCCGCCCAATAGAACAGTGCACGATGTGTTCCGATGTTTTCTTTTCCTTTTTTTTTACATTTTGCAGATAATTTTAGGTGTTTTTCTACCCTTGTTGTGTTTACTTTTAACGCAAGGTCTAAGCTCAGCCTGTTCCAGTCACGGTCTAGTTTAAAGAGGGCGAGCGTGAAGGTGAGAGTTGCTCGTGTCTGAACCAAACGTAACTTTTGACTTTTCTTCATCATCTGAAAGTATAAGCTTGTTCAGTTTCAGTGCAAAACATTTACTAACATGTAATTATTAAGTACCATCAATTTAATACTAACAAAATACTTCATTTACTGCATGACGTTTAGTCACTTTATTTTCACCATGTTGTATAAGTTGTAAAGTGATTTTACATGTGTGAACATGTTTCCTGTGTACTTCAGCTGAAAGCCAAGAGAAATGAATGGAAGTCCAAAGCCACACAAGCAAGAAATGATTATCTTCTCACACTGATGGCAGCTAATGCACATCAGCACAGATACTACGACACAGATCTCATCCACTGCATCAAGGTGCGACTCCACAGTTCTTCAGCCTTTGTCTTATTGTCACCTTGAGTTCTTATCATAACTGACATTTATTCCTGTCACCCTTTATGTGTTTGAGTTCAGGTTCTAGATGGCAGTTTCTATGACCACGTACAGAGTTTTCTGATCTCACTGTGTCGGATGGAGCTGGAGACATCGCAAAACATTCAGGACACTTTCCAGTGCCTGCTGGAGACGTCCAGTGGAGTGAGTCACACACTCACACACATACACACACACATACACACGCCGCTGTGGAAAAACAAAGTTGAACCACACTGGCCGAATGTAGAGCAAGTAATGTGATCTGCCACTGGAGGGTTATTGGATCAAATCCCAGCTCAAGCAGTCAACACAGGCGAGAAGTTTACCTGCTCTGTGGCATTTAAAAAAAGGTTCCTGCTAAAACTTTGTTACACCAGAAGGGCTTTTTAAGGCGTATGGTGAAAAACTGGAAAATACTTTCAGAATGTTAAATTTAGCAATACAAAATTTGGCATTAGTTCTTGTGAATTATAAATATGTAAATATGAAGGGAACTGCCTCAGTTTTGGTGGTAAAACGGTTTCTGTCTTCAGTCAGTGTTTTATGTTCAGTAAATGTTCAGTGTGTTTGGGGTCTTGTGTTGATGTAATTTGATAATCCTCACAATGTTTCCGTTCAGTTGGATGAGACTCTGTCTCAGGTTAAATGTCTCTGGTTCAGCGTCAGGTTACAACACACACACTGTGTTTTCATGTTTAATGGTGTACATACTGTACAAACTGTATGTTCATATCTCTAAACCTAACCCTCAGATTTCCCAAAATGATAATTCTGTGATTTGCAACTTGTTTTCTTTTGGGGACCTCAAATGTACCCAACCCCACACACACAAACGCTCCGTTCATGCATTACTAGTTTTGATATTCTGCTGAGAGGTTATTTTATTGGCTGTTCTCATGTTACTATGGCAACTTCCAGATTACATTGAAGTAATGGTGTGCGTTTGGTTTCTCTGTAGGTGACTCAGGATATTCACCAGCAGCTTTTCATACAGGAAAATCATGTGTTTCAGGAAGCCGCCCCCTTCCAGTACCAGCCGTGTGAAAATGACTCGGTATGTTGAATGACAGAGTCGCGATAAATGAGACGTGCTGTACCTCCAGCATCTCTTAACACTCAATATTGATAATACTGACAACAAAATACTGATACAGCTCCTCCCCCTGCCTGCATGCTTACAAACAAAAGATAATCAACAAATATCTATTGATTATATAAATATCCACATGTTTTAAATAGACATAATAAATGACATAATGACATAATAAATTCCTAAATTAACTTGAACTGTTACAGGCAGTTACCTTGTCGTTTAGCAGAAGCTAGAACAAAAGTAAAGACATATATTTTACATGTTTTATTTTACTTACACTTAAATGTAAATTTGATAAAAAGTGCCTTTGTTTATAATTATGATGAGTGGTTTTTTAAATATTACAAAACGCTTTGTTTTATAATATTTCTGTTTGTAGAATGAAGACAGCTTGCTCTTGTAAGAAATTCCGTGTTTTTCAGCTGTGCAACAGCGCCACCTGCTGGCCACGTTTACTCCCGTCCCTCAGCACAGTGGCTCGTTTGTTTGCTAACCCTCTTTTTGTTTTTCCCCATCAAACAAGCATTGGTCTGTTTCTAATAAAAACATTAGTGATGCAGCCGTCGGTGCTGGTGGGGGCGGAAGGACAGGGGAAAAACAGGGCGGCAGTGCAGACAGGAAGCAGCGCGCCCTCTGAAAAGAGGCATTAAGAAGTGAACCTGCTCACACCCCTCTGAAACACCTCCCATCCCCCATCCCTAAAAATGTAAAGCTTTGAAAACAATAAATACTTTATCCTATTTAGAAGTGAACCGCTTATATTACAATATCCCTATATTACAAAACTGTGGTGAAGTCCATTTAAATAATTATCTTATTGCATTCCACATTTAGCTGTAATTTGCTGCTATCCACAGTGGTTTAATGCACAAATTTCATTTTATCAATACGGGTGTTGCCTAGGAATTAAACCCACAGCCTTGGGGTTGCAAGCACCACTCCCTACCAGTTAGATACAGGAACACACATTGTAGTAACAATAGCCTATACTCAGAATTTAAGTCATATTTTTGTGCTCCAGCGAGATAAATAATGGTGTACTTAAGTCATTTGTATTAAGCAGAAAGCATTACCTTCAGAAACAGTGAGAGCATTCAGTTTGTGTTGAACAGCAGCTGTTCTGTAAACTTGCGTCTCAATGCGTCACTGCAGCAAGAGCTTCACATCACTTCAAAATCATTCCTTCAGTCAGTATTTACAGATGTAATATTTTAAAAGGCTTGTTTTTGGAATATTTATCTGATTTTGGGAGATTAATGTTGTTCCAGGTTTTGACATGCTGTGATATGAACCGAGAACCCAGCTAACAGTTGTAGGTTGTAAGAACATTTCTATAACGTTTTCAACAAAAATGCTGTTTTGAACGTTGTAGGAATGCCTAAACCATCTATTTTTGACGTGGTATCAACATTATTGCTTGGTTATAGAAACGTTCTTCAAACTTTTTCATACTGTAACGAATTTATAACGTTCAACAACTAAATGTTTTTGATAAGTCATAAATAATGTTGTAAACAAATTCTGCTGCTAATGTTACTGCAAAAAACTTTTAAGAAAACTTTTAGAGAATGTTAGCCAATGTTACGACAATGTTCCCTGTTGGCCGGGAAGTGCTTAGGAAATACAGCTTAAGGAACTACGGCCCTTGTAGTTTCCTGTGGAGAAAAGGTATGAACTTTCTCTCCCTCTCTTTCTCTCTCATCAGGTTAGTGAGCTACTAAGGGAGGTGGGCACGGCTGAAGAACACAGTTTAAATAAAGAAGCACGAAAATGGGCCACTCGTGTGGCCAAAGAGCACAAGAACATCATCCTCATGCAGAGGGTGAGGGGCGGTCTGATGCAGTCTGATGTTCTGACGTGTTGATTCATGTGCATTGTCAGGAATGTTACTGACTGTAAACTGGAATATCTTGCTGCGCTGCTTGCATTGTTAGTTATTGTGCGTGATGTGTTGTGATTGGTGGATTTTTAGACCCTGTCAGGCTATGAAGAATCACATCAACAAGACCAGAATAACAACGAGTTGGAACTAAAAATGGACAATGCAAGAGAATCCGTTCGTAAATCAGAGGTGAAGTTTGTGTGTTTACACATCTTTGTCAATCCAGACTAAAAGTTGCCCGTGACTGTTGCTGATTCTTCAATTTTTGATTCTTAAAGTGGTACTCCACCCAAAAATTTAAATTAGCCAATAAATTACTCACCCTTGGGGCATCTTAGGTGTATATGACAGCCGAAGAGAATCTGAATTATATTAAATCAAATTCTGGCTCTTCCCAGCTGTAAAATGGCAGTGAATGGTGCCTGAGATTTTGAAGCTTCAAAAAGCCCATCCGTCCATTATGAATGTAATCCATACGATTCCAGTTTGTTAATAAATGTCTTCTGAAATGAAACAATATGTTTGTGAAAGCAATTTATATTTTAAGTGTATTTAGTGATCAATATGGCACCTTTGAATGTAAACAAATCTGTATGAAAGGGTACATCCAACATGGTGACACGCTGACCCCACATCGATAACTTTGAATCTCATTGGTTCTCGCCCGTCACATGACTGTGGTCCACCATGACTTGTTTATTCCTTGAACTGCTTATACAAAGTGATGGTGCAAATGACTTTTATCAAATGATCATGATTGGGTGAACTTTCCCTTTAAGAACTGCTGCAAGAGCTACATGCCCTGTATATCCAGACAGGTCAATGTGTATTTCTACAATATAGGACAGTAAGCTGATGAGTTCTCTATTCCTGTAGACAGTGAAACTGAAGGCAGAGGCTCGTCTGAACCTGCTCAGGGATGTAGGCGTGGCCGTAGACGTCTGGCTGAAGAGCGCCATGAACCAAGTGATGGAGGAACTGGAGAACGAGAAATGGGCTTCTCTTAGTACCCATGATGCCTCATTCTCAGTAAGTCTGAAGTGGCGTCAGAATTTCAGAATGTGCTTTGTATTTAATAGAAAAATATAAAGAACTGAATTGCTACATACTACACTACAAGTATTAGCTTACCTCAGGGTCCAAACTCAGTCCTGGAAGGCCAGAGTCCTGCAGAGTTTAGCTTCAGTTTCACCTCAACACAACTGCCTGGAAGTTTCAAGTCTGCCTAGTATGACCTTGATTTGTTAGTTCAGGTGTGTTTAATTTAGGTTGAAGCTAAACTAGGTAGGATTATACACCCCTTACTTACATAGTAGCATGTAAACTTGATACGCTCTGGCTTTGAAGCTTCAGAAGCGTGATTGTGTTTCTGCAGCACCCTGTAGATCTGGACAGAGAAGATGATGAGGACACAGAGACGCTGGATGACAGCAGTTCCAGCCCCTCCAGCACTCACAGGAGCTATCCTCTCACCTGCTCTGTGCTCTACTCTTACCAGGTACAGCTTGCTCTCAGGTTTCCTTAGCACTCATTGTCATCATCATCATCATCCTCATCTCCTGTGTGTGACTTCCACAGGCATCCCAACCTGATGAGCTTACGATCCAGGAACAGGAAGTGCTGGAGCTTATTGATGATGGTGACATGGAGGACTGGGTGAAGGTACATGTACATGACCATGCTTGTGACTTACAGTGAATTCAGTCTATAGGTTTTATTGGTATGTGCCTTCTCTGACATTCAAACCTATGGCCTGTTGTTGCTAGCACAATGCTCTACCCGTTAAGCTACAGGAAAGCTGTATAATCAAGCCAGACGTTTATTTGAATGTTGTAACTTTTCCTGGCCAAGAATCGGCGAGAAGACAGCACACCTCATTTGAAGTAGTTTATATATTACAGTAATTCACAACTAAAAATCATTGAAATAATGTGTTCACAAATGCTTCTACAGAAGACACAAAGTGACAATTTATGAGTTAATGTGTCATTTATTCGACATGTGTGTGTTTTTCAGGCTAGGAATGGAGCAGGGCAGGTGGGATACGTGCCTGAGAAATATTTGCAGCTTCCGTCCTCCAGCTCTCTACTGAGCATGCTCCAGTCTCTCTCCAGCATGGACACCCAGTCACACACCTCCAGCACCTCTGCAGACCACGAGTCAGAGATAGAGAGCCTCACCCAGAGCAGTTCGAAGAGTCACGCCAGCGGTGAGAGCACCAACGCAAACTAACACTGCTAGCACACACACATGCGCACATGCGCGCACACACTCGTAGGGTTTTCATGTTTTATGGGGACATTCCATAGACGTAATGGTTTCTATCTTGTACTAAACTTTCTGCAATTTTAGATATTTAAAATACATCATTCTGTATTTATAAGCTTGTTTCCTCATGGGGACCTAAAAATGTCCCCACAAGGTCAAAATTGACTGGCATCTTTATATACGTGGGGACATTTGGTCCCCATAACGTAGTGAATACCAGTGTGTACACACACACACACACAGACACACACACACACAATCCCAACTACACAATCAGTAATACAGTAAAAGTCATTTAATCTCTTCATACCGCACAACATCTGTTGGCCATTATAAATCTTTCACAGCGAGACATTATTACAGCATTCCTCAAACAGCACTGCTTACTTAAAGAAACAGGTTTCTCAAAAATGAACGTTCCGTCATCGTTTACTCACCCTCCTGTTGTTTTAAACCCGTATGACTTTCCTCCTTCAGTGGAAAAGGAGGAATGTTTTATTTTACTCGTTTTTTTTAAGGTGTGGTTTCTGGGAGAAGGAAATGCAGGTTTGAAGCAACATGATGTGATGCGTAAGGAATTGGGGTGAACTGTCCCTTTAAGACAAAATAACAAATAACAAACGGACATTTTCTTCGCAGCTGTAAACCTGGCCAGGGCTCTGTATGCCTATGAAGGCCAGACTGAGGATGAGCTGTCATTCCCTGAAGGAGCTGTTATCCGTATTCTGGGCAAACACAACCAGGAGGACGACGGGTTCTGGCAGGGCGAGTTTCATGGCGCGGTGGGCGTCTTTCCCGCAGTGCTAGTGGAGGACATGTGTGCGCGGACACGCAGGAGCATGAATTTGCAGGTTCCCAGACACGCGTTGGGTTTTCATGTTTAATGGGGGGCGTTCCATAGACGTAATCGTTTTTATACTGTACAAACTGTATATTGCTGTATATTCTATCCACCTACGTTAACCCTACTCCTAAAACCTAACCCTCACAGAAAACGTTCTGCTATCTTAGATTTTACAAATACATAACCCTGTGTGATATATAAGCTTGTTTTCTTATGAGGACAAGGAAAATGTCCTCACAAGGTCAAAGTTTACTGGTATTACTGTACTTGTGGGGACATTTGATGCCCATAATGCAGGGAATACCAGAACCACACACACACACACACACACACACACACACAATCTACTGACATCATTTAAGTAGATTTCATGTTCATTGTAACTGGGTGAATCAGAGCATTACTGTTTATGTAACAATAGGTCCATTTTAAATATGCAGTTATGTTTGTGATTGCTGTATGTTTCCTGTAGGTGTCTCCGTCGGTTGTGGATCCCTCACTCTGTCCCGTGAGCCCTTTCTCTTCCTGTAGCCCGATGTCCCACTCAGTGCCCCCCTCGAGCAGCACACACACTTTAAATGGTTACCAAACCTCAGAACCCCCCAAAGTCTCTAGTCACAGTAAGCACAGTGACTTTATAAAGCCTACAGTACAAGTCTACCCTGTGGTAATTCCTACAGTAAATTACAATTACAGTAAACTTTACTGTGTGATTGAAACCCTGCAGTTAGCTGTACACTATTACAGTAAAATCTGCTGTATGATCGAAACCCTACATTTATGTGAACAGTATTACGGTAAATTTTACTGTATGATGGAAACCCTACTGAAACATGTAATTACAGTAAACAATACTGTATGACTAATGCTACAGTAAATTATGCTTTGAAGCATTACTTACTATCCAGACTCTCAAACTAATTTAAACCAAATTAAAGCAACAACAATGACAAAAACATTAGATTTATACTCCTGGTACATCTGTCAAAGAAACAAGACAGAATCACATTATTACCTCAATTCACAGTGGTCTGTAGCTCCTCCAATCATATCTGCTGCTTCTTCCACAGGCCACGCCCATACCCCTTCACCCAGATCCACAGCAGAGGGTGGGTCACGCACCCTGAGGCCTGTAAGATCACTCCACCCTTAAATCTCCATTCTCCTGTGGTCCAGTTTGGCATGAGGTCTCATGGATGTTCTTTCCTCTGCAGGTACGAGCTGCCCCTCCACCACCGAAACAGCAGGCGCAGGGCCAGGTGCAGAAGAGGGAAGAGGTGGAGATTACACTGGTGTGAGCGCCGCCCTACAGTCGGATTTTACAGGGATGAAACATGAATTGGATCATGTCAAAATCCACATCACAGATGAAACTTCTGGAGACGACCCAGTTTCATGAAGATATGGAAACATGAGTCGTCACCGTCATTCCTCAAACCTTCTTCATCTCAGTTTCTGAGGGCAATTAAAAATACACAAGGCCCAAATTTGTTACTGTCCATATGTGCAGTTTTGCACATTCGCAACCTGGCTCTACAAAGGTGAAAAAATATTTTAAAAGGGCAAAGTGGCAATTTTAATACTGAAACATTACGTTTAAAAATATATATGATTATATATTTTTTTCTATTAGCTCTAATTCAACATGATAGTCAGTATTTTATATGTAGAGTCATTCTGATCTTTTAGATCTTATTGTCTGAAAGATTATTTCTGTTTTTCCAGGAGGCTAAAACTCAAACCCAAAACTCAAGCACTTTAGTGTATCGTTTAGTTTATGAAGTATGCAGTATTTCTTTCTATGTAAATTCTCAAATATTTTCCTTATTGCATATGCTTATTTTCCCTGTAGAAATCTTTATATTACAGTAGATGAAGTGTGCGTTTCTGATGTTGTAGAAGTTAGTTCATAAATTTGAATATATTCTTTCCCATTTGTTCAGGATAGTGCTTATAGTTTTCTATAGTCACACTTATTGTTCATTGTTAATGTTGTTCCAAAGCGTGTGTGACTGTAGATGAAGTGGATTTGTGTTCTGTGCAGTCTTAGTTTTGCAACTGTGCTAAAACCCACGACGACCTTTCAAGAAATGAATCCGCTCATTCCACTGGTAGCGAGACGTGCGTTTCGAACAGCTGCTACTGTGCAGACTGTCAGAGGTCAAACACCTCCTGGTTTTAGTGTGAAAACAGATCACATCGAGTCATTACACCTGGAGAAACCGGTTTGAGATACAATCTGGAGTGAGAACGTTTTAGGTGCACTTTACACTTGACCTGATTTTACACAAACCGCCTGACAAAGTCATAGTATGAAGATGTATCCTCAGGTGAAAGAATTTCTTAGATTATTGTAGTTCACAGTAGTACAGTTTGTGCGTTACAATTTCTTTTGAAACTGGCACACAGTGAAAAAAAGTAAATTACTGCATTACTTGTTTGAATTTTGATAATTCATGTCAAACGACGTCATATTTCACACAAATACAGGAATACAAAGCAGGATAATAGTGATTCCATTACACACTTTAATACATTAACAAAACACACCGACATACGTATAGTTACAAATATACAAGTATAAAATACTGTGAATAATAATTGTGTCCATAAACAGAAATGTCCAACATCAGTTTCATCACTTTATACTTTTGTTTTTTCTTTAAGTGTAAATACGTTTTCAGACATCACAGATGGTCTCCATCCAGAAATAAAACCTCTGGGTTCCTCCGGGTTTATGAAAGTCCACACAGACATTCACTCACTTCCCAAAGTTTCCTGGCCACTCTGTCGTCTTTAGCTTTGGCATAGACTTCCTCCACAGCACAGCAGGAGAAGTACCGTCCACTCAGATGTTCGATTCCTTCCTGAACAGCACAATGGAGCGTCGTCTGGGCTCCGGTGTTTGGATCCAGGAAGAGCAGTCTGGCCACTGGCTCAATGAACACCTTCTGCCAGAGACTCACATGGCGGGAAAGCTCCGTCTTCACAATACCTGCAAGGAATGAAAGAATAATACAATGTTGGGCTACAATTTCTATATACAATTTCTATCCAACGTTCTATTGTATTCTATTGTGATTTCTAAAACGACAAATATTCTACGATTACTTTACAAAACCTTCTGAAGTTCTAAAGGAACTTCTACGAGAGATTCTAGAGGAGCACCATCCTTGTGATACAGTAGAAATAAAGTGCTTATGGAATTTACAAAACGTTTTAAACTTAAAAAACGAAAATTAATTAATTTTAATTAAAAATAAAAAAACGAGTTTTTTTGTTAATTAATTTCCACTTCAATGGAAATGACTTCAACCAGAAACGTATCACGATTGGATTGTTTAAGCCGGAAATGCCTCTGAACGTTCCTGATGATAACACCTTACATAAGATATTTCTGACACCGAATATTAACACGAATCATCACGTGTGTTCTGTAATATAAAGGTGTTACCTGGATGAACACTGTAGCAGGTCACATTCGAACCCTTTAGTCTCTTGGCCAGCTCGTGGGCGAACAGGACGTTACACAGTTTGCTGTTGCAGTAAGCCTGGAAAAACTGCCAACTGTATCTCCCTGATCCCAAATCTTTAGTGGCAATGAGCGAATCGAAATCAATCTTGCCCCAGCGATAAGCCATGGAGGCCAGCGTGATGATTCGAGCTGAAGGACTCTCCTTTAGGCGTTCCAGCAGAAGACAGGTGAGCAGAAAATGTCCCAGATGATTGACGCCAAACTCTATGCCAAAACCATCCGTGGTGCGTCCATCCGCCACGAGACCTACACATACAAAGCCATGGTTTGATTACTCTGATGAACTGATTGGCTCCGGCGGCGGGCTGCAGAAGGTTTTGCATACCTGCATTATTGATGAGCAGATCCAGCCTGGACTCCGATTTGAGGAACGTCTCGGCAAAAGCTCGCACAGATTTGAGACTCCCGAGATCAAGTTCCATAAACAGGACCTCATTGCTACCTGTAGCCTGAAAACCAAATACAATGTAAGTAAACAGCAAGAACGTTCATCTGCCACATGCACATCTTTTAAACCTTAAAAAAATAAAGGTTCCTAAACGGTTCTTTTAGGTACCTTTCTGGTGCACAAATGTTCTTTGTAGAGGAATAAGGCTCTATATATCATACAAAAGTAAAAAAAAAACAAAATGGTTCTTTGAAGACTGAAAGTTTCTGTGGAAACCCAAAATGGTTCCTCAATGACAACACTGTAAAGTATCCTTTAATCATCTGTATTTTTAAAAGTGAAGAGGAAAGATTGTGTTCTTCACCTTTCTGATGTCGTTTATCGCAGCCTCGGCTTTCTGCTGGTTTCTACACGCCAGAATCACTCTCATTCCACGACCAGCCAAATCCAGAGCCGTGGCTTTACCGATTCCCGTGTTTCCACCTACAACACCAAACCAAACATCTCTCAAGAGCAGAAATAAAAACACAATCCACGAAGAGGGTGATTTTTGAGGTCATATATTATGAAGAACGCCGGCGTGAGCAAACCGCGTTGATCACATGGATCATTCAACAGGTGCGTTAAATGAACCAAGTTAAGACATGAAGAAACAGCATTATGAAAATACTCACCTGTAATGATAACCGTTTTTCCGGACATATCGGCGGTTCCTTTACATTTCGACTTCTTAAACAAGGTCTCCACCAAGACGACATACAGAACTCCGATGAGAGCGGCGGTAATGATGAGATACAGCATGACTGTGACCCAGCGCGGCAGTCTGCGAGCGGCTCTTATGCGCTTCGACCCGGGCCTGAGCTTGATAAACCGGTCCGCGATTTCTCCATCACCCCATCAGTTCTCACCGGACCGGTTTGCGCGTGCTTACGCAAACAATGGGGTTCTAAATGACGTTTTGTTTTCACCATTTTCTTATTGCAAGATACTTTCCACAAATAGATTGCTAAATGGGTCACAATTATGCAATTTAAAACATTTAAAAGGGTAGCTATGCACGGCTAACACGGTTGCATCTAAAATATAGGATATATTACTCAACTTCATAAGTAAGGTCTCGGGCTATTTTTGGATTGTATGCGTGATCTTTTTAATACATTTAGTGACACTACCTGTAATACAGAGCAGTGAAATGTTATAATTGATCAGGTTGTTGAAACTGTAACGAATGAATAAATGTTGTTTCGAGGTATTTATTTTTCCCATATATAGACAAGGTGCACATCTGATATAATCACTCATGCCGAATCTTACATTGAGTAATTCGGCTCGAATGAATTGTTGCCATTCTTTGACGATGATGGTGCTTCTCGTATCAGAGTGATCTCATACTCGGAATGGGAGAGGAGTGGGAACCTGGTTACAAAAACTACAGAAACTGAAATTGTGTCTTTATATGTAAATCCATAAGTATTAAACACACACACACACACACACACACATATATATATATATATATATGCATAGACCCAACTGTATAGTCCCTTTCATCAAGATTTTAATATTTACATTAATGCATTTGAGCGACTTGCAGCACATGCAGGCTATTTACATGTCCTCAGTATGTGTTCCCAGGGATTCGAACCCACAACACAATGCCAACACAATGCTCTACCACTTGAGCTCCAGACTAAGTATAGTGCCTAAAACCTAAATATGTGAAACTGTGTAAAAAACAGCCAGTTACACACACCACAGCCTTACGATTTGTTAAGCCAATATGAACAAACAAAACAAACAGATTTAACAAACTGAATACCCAAGTGACAAGACCAAAGTGTTTGAAAAGTTTTGAAAAGGCCACTGTGTTTTATCTGACGATGTTGTTGCATGTGTTCTCAGGTAAAAGTGCACAGAGACCTGTTTACAGAGACTAACAAAAAGCTGTACAGGGAGGCTGCGTGAAAAGCCCTTATATGGACATCTCAAATTCCTCACTTTAAAAATGGCTCCTGCTTCTAAAAACAGCCTGTGTTTATAAACCTCCGACAAAAGGGGTAAGTACAAATTTGTGCACGCACCTGTGAATTAGGAGGAACATTTACGCGAGAACGTTTTCAGTGCACGTAAATACGCAGTTTGTATTTATGAATGAATGAGGCCTAATGTTTTCTCTGTTGGAAACATACACAGGATCCTCCTAACTAAGTGTGAATGCGATTCATTTTGGGTGGAACTGAAGTGGCACATAACAAACCTAAGCTAAACCGCAATAACCGCTTTCGCAATAACTTCCCAAAGTTTTTTGGGCTTCAGCATCATCTCTGGCTTTAGCATGAACCTCTGCACCTCACAGCTAGAGAAGTAACATCCACACAGGCGCTCCTTCCGTAGCGTCTCGCCTTTGGGCTGTGACCGCGCCTGAGCTTTGCTCTCATTCCTGCACGCCAGAATCATCAGCGCGCCTCTTCTCACCAGATCAAGGGTTGTTGCTTTGCTGATGCCTGTTTGTCCCTGAAATAAAGCCGTATGCATATACAGTCCGAAAACGTTCAACTACTGATAGAAAATGTGTGTTATTAACAGCTCGACCACAAGATTACATGCGGTCAGGTCCCTACTTAGAAGTCATATTAAGCACAGACATATGAAAATGGACACTTTATGCAAAAAACACAACCTAAAGTAGCTGCAAAAGAAACAAAGCATTACTAATCAGTATTATCACAAGAGCTGTAAATAAATTTGAATAAACATGAGCCCAGACTGGTGGATTTCTTAAGCATGTTATTTAAAATCTGGTTTGTATTTACAAGGTTTGACACAAGAATCTGGTGGAAACCGTATTTACAGAGCACAATGATACAGACATACAAATCCAGACATCAGCTCATCAGTGCACTACAGAAATAATACAAACTTGGTGTGCACGTGGATCTGTGGTTCTTCAAATGGAAACATACACATATTTACATGAGTCACATGTGCTGGGCTAAAGGAACACCAGGTATGACTGTACTCCACATAGAGGACATAAATAAAAGCTTTGGCTTTATGACAAACGAAACAAACTGCATGTTTATATAAAAACCTGTTACTGGCACAAAATAGAACATGAAATTCTTTACACATGAAAACTGCTCACGGGTTCTGTGAGATGATGATGAAAGCCGCTCTTTAAAAATGTCAGAGTTCAAAGAATGTTTTCACTGAAATAAACAAAATCTATGTGCATATACATATATATAAAAAACATCATCTCATGCAGTTGTATAAACAGTTAAATAATTAGGAAACCGTTTAAACGATGTAATGGTGAGTTCTTAAGGGATTAGGCTACAAGGTTCTGTTGGAGTGGAGGTGTGGCTTTGCTCAGCTGCTCCCCCTGTTGGACAGGCGTGGAAGTGACACTGCAGGTGGTGATCTTGGCTTTGGGCAGCTTGTTGGCAAACTCTGTGATGCTGAAAATGAACTGCAGACAGCCTATTTTCACGTGGCTCCCGTGATGGAGGAGCGCGGTACCCTCCCATCCCGCACCACTGCTTCCGATTAAACTGGAACCACTGTTCTTACAGTTACAGGGGGTAATGGGCGCATCACGGGATTGGCAGTTCATAACTCCGCCCTCTGCTACAGAGGTCACGCCCATTCCAGACTCCTCCTCCTCTTTTTTCCTGCAGCGGCCTGCAAACACATTTGCATTAATAGCTAATATTTATTCACTATGCAAAGCATGATCTCTTCACATTGCATGTTTTATTCTACAAGTGTAATTTTATCATTTCCGAAATGCTGTATGCATGTAATGTTTATAATACTTTTACGTTTAACCCAGTTTTACATGATCACAAGAAAAATATTAAAAACAGATAGTATCGGTGTTTTTATAAAACAAGAAATGGTCAGGTCATCATACTAGAGAAGGTCAAGTTAACCACATTGCATTATGGGATACAGCGTTCTCCATCTGTTGCATACTGCACATTTTGGCACACGTAGTAAGTCGTCCTAGCACAGTATACATACTATGTTTGCAAAGACCATTGTACAGTACATTAATAGACCGAATGTACAGTACTACAACTTGTACATTTCTCTTCTAATCGGAAGAACAACAAAAAACTTACGAATGATGTTCTGTACTTTGGCCAGCAGGCTGCTGGACGGGTTCTGGCTGATCTTCTCGGAGAAGTCACATGAATATAACACATTGTCCACCGTCGTGCCATGTTCACTATAGTTTAGAAGCTCGTACTGCTTTGTGTTCTGGAGGGTGAAAACAAACTGAATCACTTTGAGGAAATAAAACCCTCTCTTCTATCACATCAGTGTTAAACGTTCATACTTCCCACCTCATCGTAAAAAATACAGGCGTGTTTCCCTGAAACGTAGTTACAGTGACCATAGTTTGTAAGGCACACGTCCATATCGGCACCTGTGGAGAGCAAAGCCAGTGTAACAGCACTGTTGATGTATCTACTGAAGCGCTGATGATTATCACAGGATAATTCTCACCTGTCCCGATGTACAGACTTCTGTAGCACATACTGACAGCTGCGCCCTTTCCTGAGACAGAGCAAAACGATGCTCTCGCCTGCACCTGCCTGTTTTGTGCTGCAGACAGAGACATTAAATGATTCACACGTTCATTCTGATGGGAAGAGATAGAAGATACAGTGGCTCCAAAAATTATTTGGGTCCTTAAACCACATTAAACTCATTGTATGACAACAAATAATCAAACCAAGCTGCCTTTTTTTAATCATCAAGACAGCACATGGACAAGTTTGCAGGAATTTATGGTTTTAGATTATAAAATAAACTATAAATTCACTATAAATTCATAGCTTCATATATTTGTTATGAAGTATATCGTGTTCATAGCTTATATATTTGAAGTATGCAAAGGGGGTCTCTAGGGTCTCTGTATGTGTTCTGTGCAGAACAGAACAGTAGGAGACGGGAGGCTTCATACCTTCGCTGTGTTTTTTTGGGGCGAGTGGCACCGTCAGGGGAGGTTTACTCTGAACGGGAGCGGATTTTGATTCGAAGAGCTGCTGAATCCGCTGCCAGGCCAAGAGCTTTATAAACCTCTCATCCAATGAGCCGAGCTCAACCTCTGCAGTACAAAGAGCGTTTCAAAATAATCAGAATGTTGCAGTCAGGAGGAAACTGGACCTGATTGGCCAAACAGAATGTCACAA
>JAZGTJ010009992.1:0-18679 GCA_036877575.1 Botia almorhae | reverse complement strand
AAAATGACAATTCTGTCATCATTCACATACCCTCATGTGACTCCAAAGTCACATGACTTTACTGTCACATCCTGTGTAATGTGAAGCTTCAGTGTTTAAGGATGTGCGTGTGCGTGTGTGTGCGTGTGTGCGTGCGTGTGTGCGTGTGTGTGTGCGTGTGTGTGCGTGCACATTTTTCTGTTGAGGTCACACTGACTCATTCGTCCGCTCTTTAACAAACATTAAACCACTTTAATTCGCTCTCATTTCATGCGAATGAGGTTTGAATGTTAGTAAATATTTTAGCTCATTCATGCAAGAGGCAATGATGGTGTGTAAAATAGTGCAAGAGGGAAATCTGTGTTTGTGTATTTCACACTGGCATTACTCGTGCCATTGGTTAAACTTCTGTCTAGTATTTCACACGCTGTGAGGCCAAATGTGAGTTAAATGTGACATTATTTATTATTATTATAATATAAGAGATTAATTTATTCATTTAACAGAAGATGTACGCAGCAGGGTCTCCAAACCTCACAGGTATCTCAAGAGTTGACTCAAGGGTGCCGTCACACCTTTGAGGTTTTTAGGCTTCTGTCAGAGGTCTGCACTGTTCTGTCTCTGCTGTCTTTATTGGTCGATAACAATCATGGCTTTGTGAGGAAAAGTTTTGATCTAAACAGGACAATGTCTTATCAGTTCTTCAGTGTGAAAAGCAGCTGGTCTCTGCCAGTGTCACGGGAGTCTCTCTCACAGACAGCCTCTGATAGGAGGATCAGCAAGGTCATTAACTCAGCAGGGAGTTGAGTTTTCAGGGTTTTTAACACTCCTCCACAGAGAAAAGCAGACGCACGGTCAGACTCCCTCAGACTCTTTACAGTAAGTAAAGCTTATGACTGAAAATCGGCCGACCTCAGGCATTTCTGTGGAGTTCTGAAGTTCCTGTCACACTGAGGTACAGTGAACCTGAAGCGTCTTTACACTTTTCTTGAAAGGTAAGCGTGACTAATGGAGAAATCCACCAATTACCAGAAGTCCTCTTAGAGACCAAACTGGTGCAATCCAGTCTGACAGTTTGCAGCACATAATAAATAGCCAGTGGAAAGATACTGACATGAATCACGTCAGTTCCGCTGAATCAAAGAACCAGAAGATTTTCCACTTCTCTCAAGAAGACATCTTCTCTCATAAACTTCTTAACTCTTAAAGATCTCTCTTACACAAACTTACATTTCCCGGGAAATCCAGATCATAATGATAAACTTTTCATAATAAAGTTTCATCAGCGTTTCAGATGTTCTGAAGACACACTGATGATTGACTGTTTATTTGTTCTTGGCACAGTGTCTAAATCCTGCTGGAGCCTTTCAATTACTTCCTGACAGCACAGAATGTTCCTGTGATAAACACTGAGAAAAATAACAACAACAAATCTACACCGTTAAAAAAACAACTGCAACACAGAGACTAATCTACAAATCTACATAACCTAATAGTCACAAATCATGATCCCATACTGCACTGTACATGAGTCATGTGTCATCTCTAAACAGATGAAATCCACATGTTGTGCATTCCTTACACTGTATTTCTACTGTCATATCTCCTCATATAAGCTGTAGGAGCAGATGTGATTAATCACTGTATATCTTTTTAATGTTATTACAGTTAAATGTTCAGCTCAAGCACTAATATCTTGCATGTTGCCTAGGTGATCTGTTTTTAGTAATAACAGACATATATTCCTTGTTATTGTTACTTCTCCACCGCGCCTCCAGTGGGAGTTGTCGCCAGAATACTAAACGGAACTACACTTCCCAGCATGCACTTCACCAACCGCTGATTACTTCCTGCTCTACACCTGATCCTCATCATCTCCTCTATATAACCCGGACTCAAACACGGTTTCATCTTTGCCTTTTCATCGTAAAGTCTTGACTTCCCTGTGCAGCAATTCTGAGCATTTATCCTTGTTGTTATTTGATTGCTTTCTGTGTATTACACAGACTCTACACAATACTTTTTTAAGTGAAGTGAAAGTGACCTGTTTGTCAGAATATGGTAACCCATACCTGAAATGTGACCTCTGCATTTAACCCATCACTAGTGAGGAGTGAACACACACCTGAAGCAGTGGGCAGCATGTTACTGCCCCTGGGGAGCAATTGGGGGTTAGGTGTCTTGCTCAAAGGCACTTCAGTCGAACCAGCAACCTTCTAATTACTAGCACAACTCACTAACCAGTAGGCCACAACTGCCCCCTTTTTTTTGATTGTTCGCTGCCTGCCCTGATCCGATTTATATCATCTCTGATTGTTTTCTGCCTGTCCTGACCTACGCCTGTTGATTATTACACCCTCTGTTTTGCCTTTGATATCTCTGTTTACTGTGTATGACCTTCTGTCTGTTTGACTATATTAAACACACTGCAAAAGGATCCGAACGCCTCTGACCCTTCGTTATAGTATGAGTGGTTGTTAGGATTTACAAGCCACTAGACTCACCTAGACTTCGGTTGCTAGGGGGTTTTAGGTGGTTGCTGGGGTGTAGACATTTTAAACTGTAACAAACAACTAGAATCATAGTGACGTTTTAATCTACCGATGCTGAATAAGATAAATAAGCTACCCTCTATTAAAAGAAAAGTGCATTTGGGATTGTTCCTCATGAATTATTTAAAGAATCAACAAGGCTTCAACAAAACATGAAGATAGTGAGTAACAGTAGGTAACATGTGATTACAAACATGAGGTTCAAGTGCTGCTGTTTCAGTTTGATGGTGAACAGATGCTGTCAGCAAACTCATTGTATTCTCTTATTGATTTTCCCTCTCTCTCTCTCTCTCTCTCTCACCCATCTGCACTTTCATCTTAAGCCCTGAACATGTTCATTCTCTCTTACTCAGTCTCTCCACAAACAATAATATCTGGCAGATAACCAATCACATTTCTGGCCAATAAGCTTTTATCCAATGAAAGATGAGCAGTGGTGGACATGAGCCAGTGAACCTGCCAAAGGCACATCATTTGGCACATCATTTACATTTATGCATTTGGCAGACGCTTTTGGCCAAAGCCACTTGCAGTACGTTCAAGTTATACATTTTGTCAGTACGTGTGCTCCCCTGGGAATCGAACCCACAACCTTTGTGCGGCTAACAAAATGCTCTACCAGCTAAGCTACAGGAACAATACTGCTTTACATGCAGTAAGCGTGACCTTCCGGCCCTCACCGGAATCAATCCGCTTAAAAGCATCTGGACAGGTATGTGAGGGTTCTGTGAATCAACTGATTCAGTCTGTGCTCGTCTCCATTGAGTCAAAGAGAGAGAAACTCCTCTCCGTGTATTTCTGAATGCATTTAGCTCAGTGCAGCATAAACCTGCTTCTTAATAACACCAATGAACTAGCAGGTACGAAGACACAGAGCAAATATTCTTGCTTAATAAAACTCTATGGAGCACAGTGGAATGGAGGAGAACACTGGGCTTTTGAACAAGGGGCAAGATTTGGGTGACTAACAATAATAAAAATGTGCTTTAGAGTTGCTCATGGTTTTCTCTCTCTCTCTCTCTCACACACACACACACACACACACTCTTATCTAATCAGCCCATATGAGGACTCTAGAACAGGAAAAACAGTCAGCAATTTTAAATTTCATAAAGTAAGTTCATGGATGCATTTTTGTTATACATATAAAACCTATAAATTAAAAATCAAAGTTCATAACTGCTGACATTCTAAAATGTGCTATAGTCAAGAACTGATGCTATAGTGAGCTAGTTCATCTTTCTGATAATGTAACAGAAAAATGTAAGTCTGGATTTGATTCTGTTTGATTTCCTTCATCCAGTATCTTTAATTCTAAATCAGAGATGGTCATATGCATTAATGCTTTATAATATACATTCTCACCAGCTCCCAACCTCATTTACACAGAATATGGTATGTATTTACTATATAAAGATCTTCATATATACATATATACATATATGTGCATATATACACACCTGCATATACATACATTTGTATCAGTCAGTATCTTATCCTTCAAAAGACCCTGACACGTCCTAGTGCTGCCCTCTATAGGTCTGGTGAAGTGACACAATACAGTAATAGTGATCATTTGTCAAACAAAAATTGAGGTTATAATGTCCTTGACCTTTTTCTTCAATACAGCTGATCTCCTTTTTTTTGTTGATACATTAAAATGGTTTTACAATAAACATAATAAGACATGATATGAAAACTGTCTTGGTTTCTAGGCCCACACCTGCTTTTGTCTTTCGGAACATTACAGGTAAATTTAGTCACCCGAAGGAATTAAAACGAAACACCTACATAATTACTCATTATAAGCTGTCATATGATTTTCCACTGTGAGAGATGACTCACGGGTTTCGTTTGTATTCCCCAAGACAAGGAAAATGATGTCATCCGTATAGCAGTCAGGAAAAACTGCTGCCATTGGAATGAATGTAAAAGATATTAACTGTATGTATTGACATATCCGGATCAGCATCCAAAGACTTGAACACAGATGTGGCTGCAGTTGTTTTCATGCAACGTGTTGGTTTAGATGACAAGATCTGTTAGGGAATTCAATAATGACAGTGTTGATTAAACCTCGAGATTTCGCACAGGTTTTCTGGATGTCAGGTGGAAATCATGGCGATGACAGTCAATCTCAAGGTTTTCATGTTGTGTTAACGTGTAACTACAGACAACCAACACAAAGATCAACGCGGAAGTGCGACTCGCCTGTGATTGGATAACAATAGGGCCAGTGGCCTGTGATTGGGTAATAATGCAGTGAGTGGGCTGTGATTGGATAACATTTCAGTGGCCTGTGATTGGCTACCTGTAGCTTCACCTTCGGGTGCTGTTTTTGCTCAAATCACTTTCGGGTTTTAACTTTTGCGGCCTCTCGCAGAACCGAAACTTCAAAAAACAGCGATGGCGAGTCACACCAACAGCAAATCCGGTAATTTGTCATGTTTTTATGAGGTTACTCTTTCTTAAAGACTGACTTGACAGTGTTGAGCGCAGACTGTAGTGCGCTTTCATTTCCTCGTTTCTTCACCTGGAGTAGAAACTGCGGTGAATAATCACAGAAAGTCTTCAGTGTAACACACATGAAACGATGATTTACGACACAACTGTGTATCACATCATTATAATGCTTACAGATGTTTCTGCTGTGGACGCTGTGGAGAAAGACAGCAGCGCTGTGGCGGGACACGCAGGTGAGAGCACATCGAGCGCAACACCTGAACAGAAAGTCAAAGAGAAACTACGATCTATATATTTTATATGTATTTATACATGCACACACACACACATATATAAATATATATAATATAATACAGCGTTAACTGCAGTACGTGTTACATGTTCACTCCGATGTGCTTGACAGCATGTGTGTAAAGCTGTTCAAATCCAGTTTGACTGGTCACTCGGTACACAACACTGGTTTAACCTCAGTGTCTATGTTTTGCATGTTTGAAGTTTTACAATACATCCCCCATAGAGCTCAGCTAGTCGTATCTTTCTGTTGTCTGTGATAGTGATTTGAAATCTTTGCTGTTAAGACACTCTCTTGACATTTGCATACTTGACATGTACTAGTTACTATGAATTGCAAATTAAATCTTTTCGTTTCTGTTGATCTGGTCTTTCAGCTGGAGAGAATATAACAGAGATTGATGCTTTGATGCAGAGGTAAGGGCTTGGAGAGGTCACACTGTATCATGTCATTTACACTGTGTGTGTGTGTCGTGTCATTTACACAGTGTGTGTGTCGTGTCATTTACACATTGTGTGTGTCGTGTCATTTACACAGTGTGTGTGGTGTCATGTCATTTACACAGTGTGTGTGTGTCGTGTCATTTACACAGTGTGTGTGTCGTGTCATTTACACAGTGTGTGTGTCGTGTCGTGTCATTTACACAGTGTGTGTCGTGTCATTTACACACAGTACACACAGTGTGTTTTTCTGAGCTGTGCTCATTTGTTTTGTTCTTCAGTGTATTCATTGAGGATCCGAACGAGGAGTATAAGATGAGTCACAAGAGACGAGGAATGGCTCTGATCTTCAACCATGAGGATTTTTACTGGCAGCTGAGGATGAACAGTCGCTCCGGCACCAATGCAGACAAACAGAACCTCTTTAGAAGGTATCTGCAAACCATGTTAAACTAATAGTGCTGATCTATATTTGATTAGATCAGACAGCGGTTGGGCTGTACAAGATATTTAAATGAGCAAAATATCACAAATGTGCAGTGGGTTGCAATAACCAAATCGTTCAGTCATAAAACCCTTCTGTGCAGCTGAGCACAGTCAATATATTTTCCATCCTTTCTACATAATGTGTTTATTTCTGCTCTGTCCTGGATGAACTGGGTGCAGCGTTCCGCGGGATTTTTCCTTCTCCAGAACCACGTGTGTAGATCTGCTGCAGGGCTTCTAACTTTCCTCGCAGCAGCATGTTGCCTGTTCACTGTCATTCTTGTGCATGTTTTGGCAAAGTCTTCCTTCATACCAGCGGCAGCAGTTTAAGCCCACCACGACCAGTCCATGTGCATTCCATTCTCATCATTAAAATGCTGAAACACATTTCCAAGAGTTGTCATGACTGAAATGATCGCATGCGTTATTTAACAGATGATAATCACATTTGTCGTGCAGCAACACTTCATCTGAATGCTGCTGTTGTAATATTTCGATTACAGTAATAAAACTGTACCTGACATTCTGTACCTCATTCACTTGTCAGATTTCAAGAGCTGGAGTTTGAAGTGAAAGCTTACGATAACTACAAACGTGAGGAAGTGTTGAAAATAATCACTGACGGTACGTGACATCAGTGTCTTCTGAGAAAGGACACGTTTGGTGACAGGAGAGCAAAGCGCTTGAGACATGAGACATAAGCTCTGGTGATGACAGCATCAGTGACATGTTGTTGAAAACAACTGTAAATCATTCTGAGTTGTGTCCCAAACACGTTTATGGGATTCTGTTATTTACTCATCTGGGTTATTAAATATACTTTTAAAGTATAGATTTTTTTGAATAATTGAGCCAGAAATGAACTGTATAAATTACACACACGGGATGTCTTGAGGGTGAGTCATTTATGGGCTAAATGTTATTTTTGGTCTTTACGTGCTTCACACATCTGTAAACCGTTAATTGCAGCTGCTGCAGCAAACCATGCGGATGCAGACTGTTTCGTCTGCGTCTTCTTAAGTCATGGAGAAAACGGCCACGTCTACGCTTACGACAACACGATTGAAGTTCAAGAAATCACGGCTCTGTTCAAGGGGGATAAGTGCCGTAGTCTTGTAGGAAAACCCAAAATCTTCATCTTTCAGGTGACTGATCCTTCATCTACACAATGTCTGTAGCAAGGTGTTACCTAAAATGCAAGAGAACTCAAGCTTCTTGTAAAGAAATAGTCTTTTTTTAAACACAAGGCTTGTCGTGGTGACAAGCATGATGATCCTGTGACACCAATGGATGTGGTGGACAGTCAGATGTCCAGTGAGGTGGTAGTTGATGCTGGGGCACTACACACCCTCCCTGCAGGGGCAGACTTCATCATGTGCTACTCAGTGGCTGAAGGTGAGTTTGTGTGTACATGTGGCACTGGTTTTGAACTGGTTTTGAACTGGTTTTGCTAGAGAACACACAAGGTGTTAAAGGAACCTCAATCTGACACTGGTTTGTGTTTTGATAAGGATACTACTCTCATCGTGAGGTCATCAATGGCTCGTGGTACATCCAGGATCTGTGTGACATCCTCAGGCGCTACGGGTCCACACTGGAGTTCACTGAACTCCTCACTCTGGTGAACAGGAAGGTTTCCTACCGCAGTGTGCACAGATGCAGTGACCTCACAGCTATAGGCAAAAAGCAGGTGCCGTGCTTTGCGTCCATGCTGACCAAGAAGCTGTTTTTCAGGCCTAAAAAGGAGTAACAGTGATAGAGGGCCGATCGCAGCAGTCAGTTCAGGGATTCCAGTACTTCCATTGTACTTTATTTTGTTTTATTTGCCAGTGATTTTAAAATGCATGTCGTTTTGTAAGTTCATGCTTTAATTTACAACCCATACGGTAGATGATCACTTTTTTAAAGCTCGATGTACCAGAATACATGAGGGGAAAACTGCAGGCCAAAGTGAGGATGTTTACAGTTCATCAGACGATGAATGGCAGAACACCCCTCGTCTTCTGATGATACTGTGTGGACGTTACTGTAGTTCATAAAGCAGCACTACACTGTTTACTGTACCTGTAAGAGACAAAACAAGAACATCAAGTTACACAGCGAAGCAACTTAAAAATCATCTCACAACACTTGCCCGTCTGCATACTTCACCAGCTACTCATACATACCTCCTATTTCTGTTGAAAGGAAGTAGTTTTGTTCATGTTATAAATGTGGAAAACATGTCAAGGTGACTCAGACTGGGGCCACAACGATACACTACACATTTGAGATATTTGAGACAGTGTCTTTGTGATCTTGTCACAATATTTTGGGAAGAATATTATAATTATGTACGACTGACTGAATGTTAGTCAGATGTTAGACAGTGGTTCGCTCATTACGGTGCTTACACGTTTATTTGTGATGTGATGTTCATGGTAAACACGTCCGTTTTGCCCTCTATCGATCTTTGTTGTAGACGGTAAACATTTTAAGCCGTCGGTCTAACAATGTCATTGATTGGCTAATGATTACCCTGTTAAAACTTCTGTTTTATTTCTTATTGTACTGTCTGAGCAAGCGTTATAATATTCATGTCATGCCACATTTCCCCCAGAATAATAAAATCTAATAATTCAGCGTATTAAGTGTGAATCTTGGTGGATGAGCAGCTGTCAGTGTGAACTGATTTAACTCCATTTCTCTTCAGTTTTTAAATCATAGTTTAATGTTTCTCTTGTTGCTGACAAAAATAATATCCATTATGATTCATTTAATAGATTTACATTTAAATGTTTGTGTTTTGATTTTTAGATTCCGGGTCCTGTTATTGAATGAGGTACAAACAGGATGAAAGATTTTAATATGAATGTAAATATAAATGTAGTGGAATTAAAATGCATTTACAGTAATAACTGCAGTAACACATTAAGTGTGATTGTCTACTTGACAAAGTTCACGAGTTTTTAAACAGACAGGAAATGAGATCTTTACGAGAACAGTCTCCACAGTATAAGTGATACTGTGTGGATGATACTCTGATTGTATATATAACCTGGAAAAGACAAAACAAGAATATCCAGTTAAACCTGAAAATCATCTCTCAGCCCAACATTCCCCTCAGATCTGAGAGATGGCAGTGTGGAACGTGTCCAGTGAGAGATGATACACATACCTAATACACATACCACATAGTCTTTAAACACTTAAATGGCCCCAGCTACAGTCTCGCCAGTGAATCTGCCGACCAGCTTCTCGGTTCTGTTGAAAAGGACATTTGGGTTTTGTTTTCACTGTAAATCCACTGTACACTTATAAGCCAAAACAACAGATTTTGGAACGTCACCTTCAGTAATACAAAACAGCTGAGGCTGTGTAATACAGTATGTTATTTTTTACAGAGCACAGATGACAGCAGCCAATCACAGCTGCTGATTTTTTCAAAGGGGCATGCCGAGTTGTGCAGTCATATGAGCTGTCATTAAGAGAAGGAATGTATTGAATATTGTTTTATTTTGTTTATACAGTTCTGGGGAAATACAAAAGGAGGAGTGTTTTGACCTGCTTCTTTAAATAAGCCATGACCTCTGTATCGCTGCAGGTTTCTCTAACAGCTCTGGAGATTAAATGACACTCTCACATGTTTACATGTTCAACTTTGTCTCATGAGAGATCTTGTTGAAGAACTTGATGAGTTCTTTGTTGATTTATATATTAAAATATCTGCTCTACTTCTGGATGTTTTCTCAGGAGAAAGTCTTTTATATTCTTTAAAAGATCACCCCAATAAAAATGGGGAAATTTTGGTGGGAAATGCAAAATCTTCAGTCATGGGCTAAATAATTTTGATGTGTTTTTACTCTTGCTTTACATGAATTAGTTTTTATTATTTTAATCAAACGTGTTTCTCAATTGAATCTGGTGGGGAGATTACTGTTGTCTAATCTGTCTGAGGTTACAGTATCTGCCCGTCTGATGGCGCCAGACTCTCAAATGTTACATTTGTTTTATAAACATCACGTATTGTTTTGTCCTAAATAATTCGTAGCCAACAAATATATGAATAATTTCGATATAACGTGTATTAAAGCGTATTTAAACGTCAGTATACATGAGCGCTTTTCATATTGTCAGATGTGTTTATGAGGAAATGAAAGCGAAAGTTTACAGCGACTGACATTTATCAACATGGCTTCAAACTTTCGAGACGATTCGCGTGAGTTTCTCTTCTATTCACATATTAAATGATCAAAACTGCATTAAACATACAGTTTAAGTGGTCGTTTCTGTGAGGTTAGTGAGAGGTTAAGCTGTTAATGTGTCTCTCCTTTCTGAAAACATCATTTGTTTGCAGTAAACTGCTTATATTTTGAGTCACAATCCTCTGGTTATTGACAGTGTTTTGAAGGTAACAGAAAATAACTTTATCAATAGTTAAAGAAGTTTCATCTGTTTCAAACGCACAAATGATCTCAACACTTGTGTCATTTCACTGCTAACAACATTAAACTGTGAGTTTACCTGCAGTCTTCTGTCGTTCATGAACAAACGAAATTTACAACACGTCCTAAATTACATCTTCATTCGGTTTTAAAAATGACATTTGAGAGATTTTATTAAGATAAAGTTTCCTCGTCTTGCTAAGGTTAAAGCAGCGATCCACTCCTTCTGTCTCTCTGTTTGAAACATATAATTGCAGGTTAATTAAATGACTTATAATTATAGATTATAAATCATTAATATTATTATTATAAACGTGCTGCTGTGAATCGGGGTGAGACAAGGAGACAGTTCTGAAAATGAATCTTTTTGACAGCCCTGATTAAATTGTTTTCCGTGGTTTTAGGCTTTTTACCTTCATGTGTCTTTACATGTAACATGTATTATATTCCACCATGTTTATGTTTTTTATAAGATTATTGCCATTTACCACGTGACAAACTATTGTTTAATTGTTAACAAACACGCATTTTTAAAAATCTGTTTCTCTAAATTCATTTTCTTTATGAAATAAATTTCATGTTCATGATAAATGTGTCTGATATCAGTAAAGAAGATTATTCTTTTCCTAGTAAACTCTTTGAGTCACAGTGACTCTGAGATAGTCTCAGATTCAGGTTCTGATCCAGAATCAGACTCTGGTACTAAAGCAGTACCTACATCGAACAAGGTAAGTCTCTCTGGAGTCAGACAAATGACAAAAATATAGAAGCTGAAAGAAAACGATTTAGTTGAGTATGAGTTTGTTTTGTTTGTAGTTGTTTGCTCAATGACAATAAAGCTGCGTAAAGCTGGTTATAAAAAAATCCTGTTTCAAAAAACATATGTACAATACAAAGAATCACATAAGAGAAGGTTAAAGGGTGTGAATGCATCCGTCTGTATACACGGATGAGTAATTATGATGCTCTTTGTTCAAGCGCAACATCTGTAAGTATTACAATACTGGAGGCTGTCGTTATGGAGACAAGTGCCGTTATGAGCACATATGCAAACAACATGTGGAGGGCTCATGTCACTATGGCACTGCATGTCGCCTCAAACACAATCCCACGTCACGAACATCATCTGCACAAGATGAGGCGCAGGGCAGAAGTCGTCCCTCATCTGGAGGTGTGTGTGTGTGTGTGTGTGTGTACTAATGTAAGTGTTTGTTCTGTTACACAGTGTGTAACTTCAGTCATTTCTGTCATCACTTACAGACAGTGAAGAAGATGATGATGAGGAGGAGGACGAGGAGGATGACAGGCCCTACAGATGGCAGCTGAATTTAGGAACGGGCTGGAAGAACATCTGCAATGATTTCATACTAGAAGCCCAGTATTCACAGCCCAGCACCAAAGGCATCAACATCTACAACACATGTGCGGGGTGTGTGTAGTGTGTGTGTCTATCGCTGCAGGTGTTTGTGTGTCTGAAAGCTGCCGCGTGTACAGAATTCACTCAGTTCAGTTTTCTTCAGATTCGTGGTTGTATGTGCTTGACCAAGATGTTTGAATCATTGTTTTAAAGAATTAGCTGATATCATTTTCTCGTCGTCTTCATCTCACTTTATAGAGCTATTTCCATCGATTTCAGCAAGATGAGAGTTCTTAAGAAAAAAAATATAAGAGTCCGGCGTAAGGGTTCGAAACAGACAGAGTGGCTGTGGCATTACCATGATAAGCACGGCTGGTACCAGTATGGAGAGAAGGTATGTGTGTCTAAGGTTAATTAGTGAGATCTCTGGAATACAGAATGAGTGTCTTGATTGTTTGTCTGTTCAGGGTTCAAAGGGCAAAGTCAGTCCGATTCAGAGCTCTAAACTGGAGCAGGAATACCAGACAAACCCACGGGGTTCAGTTCAGTTCTCTGTTGACTCTAAAAAGTATGAGATTAACTTCAAAGGTTTGTGTCATACAAAACCAACACATTATCAGTAGCATTATTTATTTTTAATCCATAAACAGGATTGGTCACATTTATTATTATCTGTGTGTGTGTGTTTGTTTTCAGGAATGTATCAGAAAAATGTGTCTTCAAACCATAAAAGACGGATTAGACGACGGCCTAAATATGAGCCGTCACAAAAAGAAGAGTGAGTTTAAGATCTTCTCTCTGTTTCGACACCTTACACTGCAAACACGAATAACTTAATGCGCTTATTTTCTCAGATGAATGAAAGTAGTTGTGACTCTCAAAACCTGAAACATCGATTTCACCTAACATGCTTAACAGTGTGTAAACTTTAAAACCGTTTAACTAAGTTAACTTCAGTAAACTTCGATTTGAGATTATCATTGTTTCATCTCGATCATTTCGATTGAATCAGTTCAGATTTATGGGTCACATGTCCAGCGGCTGTACAGACGGGCAGAATGTTTTCAGTGTAGAAAACACACAGAGCAAAAAACACACTGAATTCTGTCAAAGAATATGAATCAGTGTCAATATACACTGACACGTCACAAATCATTGTGTGTTCACTCAACAGAATAAGCCAGTTAACCTCCAGCTTTAAGAACATGATGACTCCTGCTAATAAATCACCAGTGTGGCAGTTTGAAGGGAGAGGCGGCAAATGGCACACCTTCAAAAACACAGTAATACTCACACAGTCACACATGGCTCATTTGTGTGCTAATAGTGGCGCAATGACACAATAATTAGACAAAGTGAATTTATGTCTGTAAGGAAGTTAAACTCGCTGTTTATAATCTTCTGTGTGCTGACAGGACGTGTGTTCAGTTTCAAGTGAAGATATTGAGAGCTGCTACCAGAAGCAGCAAAACACAATGACCTTCACAGTAAACAGTGACCGCTACATGCTGGATTTTACAAGTATGTCTTCAAAAACATTATTCAAAAACTCTTAAAAACATGACCTTTCGGTATATTAACATTTTGACTTTTTATCAATTTAGAGATGAATCAAGTTAACCAAACAACAAATGCCAAACGCAGAATCCGGCGAGTCGTGTGATCGTGAGAGATCTCAGGATCTGAGATCTTCTTTTATCGGGTGGAAGTGATCATGATTTAAGCAATTTTATCTGGAATTTCTTGTTTTGTCTTACTTTGCAAACTGCCTGTGAACAGTGATTTCATTGCTTATATTAATAGTTTTAAGAAGTATTTCTTATGATCTATACTATGATAATTGAGTGATGAAATGTACCTGAACCAAACCCGGGTTCCGCTTTCTGTTTTAACTTCTGTATAATGAAGAACACATTTACATTCATTCATTTAACAGACACTTTTATCCAAAGCCACTTACAAAGGACGAGAGCATTAAACATTTTGTCTTGAGAACCATCAAGCCTTCAGACTTCAGAGCCACATTTACAAGTGGATATTGTATTGTGTTGATAGAGATTGTATTCTGAATAATGGTTTTTATAATCATGTTTACTGAATAATGTGTCAAGAGTTTATCTGTAATACCTAATGTGCTTTTTACATCATTTAACTGCCTGTTGGTAACTGCCAGAAAATCACTGTTTACATTTCCCTTGATTTATTTACCAGGTTGTTTCCTAGATTCAACCTGCTGACAAGCTAACGGGTTAGCTGTAAACGTCATTTACAGATGTAATATGAGAGTTTTTATTTTACGACACAATTTTTCCTTAAACATTAAGACCAAATTGATACTTCCGTGAGACACAACTGAGACACAGATTAGGCACTGAGCAATGCAATGTAGAATGTGGCAATTGTTTTTTAATGCATCTGTTCTGACTGTTTTTAGATTGTTTTACTCTTTAAAATGATGTTTAAACATTATGTTAGGGCTGTTTGTAGTGCAGGGATGTCTTCCTGTGCTTTATGGGTCAGGGTTATAAAATAAATGTTCGATTAAAACAAATCCTATCGAGTCAAATCCTGTATAGTTATACAAAGACGTGTTTGTTCAGGAGTGTGAGAATGAGAAGGGAGTTATTAATTATGATCATAAATGTGATGTTTGCAATTGAAGAGGATTTTATTTGGTATGATAAAAATGATACACAGCCTCCAAAAATTCTTTTGGGATTTCAAAACATTTAAATGTAATTGCATTCGATAACAAAACTGTCAAACCAAGAGGCGTGCAGCAGTTTAAAGACATTGTGTATGAAGGACATGTTTTTTGTCAGTTAAAAGACATTGTGTATGAAGGACATGTTTTTTGTCAGTTAAATGACCTAAGAAAGAATGAAAAATCGTGACTGTATGTGTTTGTCAGTGCTTCTCACCAGGGCCCAGTTGCCCACGTTATATTGATTAGTTATTCTGTTCACCTGTTGCCCATTAACTCGTTAGCTCCTGGTTGAGTGAAATTTCAGCATTATAAAACTGATGCTATGGCCTCTCATGTAACAGTGAGACTATAACTAATATTATAGAGACTATAGAGTTATTATAATACTATATTACATATTATAATTATAATAGGAGTAAATTACAAATACTTGTATACGCAGTCATAATAATCCATTAAAAAGTATTTTTAGGTTTTTGTGTATTACAACTTTAATACAAAGATGTTACTTATGAAGGCAAGTGATACCCTTTAAATAATTTACTTGATTCCAAAATCACCATCTTACCAACAATCCGGTTCAACTTTGAATTAAACCCAGATAGTTGAAATATGATAAGTGACTGTTTCAAAACTGCATGTAGTAAAATACAGCGAGTCATTTCTACAATCAGAGCTGTCATTTCACAACTGTCAGCTTAAGGCCAAATTCTTTCCCTTTAAATAAAACCTGTTTACATGTCAGAGATCTCTTCATGAGAGGAATGTACGACCGTTTTTAAAAATCTATATACTGCACATTAATCAGAAATAATACAAGACTTGATGACTTCATCTGTTTGGCCATGATATGAAAAAATATATTCACTTGGTCGCTCCCCAAAACACAAAACTCCCAATAATCTATAATGATAAACAAACAAAACAAGAGACTGAATGTGGCGCCACTGCGCGATTACTGTCCGTTAAACACGACATTACAAGATATATGACAACAGCAGAAAATGAAGCAGACCTCATTCATTACAGCAGCATCAACATCACTGTGTGAATCAGCTGAGATGAGCAGCCCCTCCCACAGGGAAATCTCATGACTGGACATTAAACATGTTGTGACTGGCTGTGAAGTTTGAATATGAACAGATAAATGATCATATCCGATCAGGTCAGTTTCACACACTGATATATTACTCTAATTTTGAGATTGATTCACTACAACAGTCCAAGAAAACTCCAGGTCACAATTCACAAAATATTTTTTTTTGTTTTTTCTGTAATGTGGGAAAACAAAAATATGTAAATTGTTCCGTATAATAGTAAAGTACAATTGTAAGTGTGACAATAGAATTTATTTCTCGCAATAATAAGAATGAGATTTTTTTCTCATTATTGCAATGAGAAATTGGGGAGGGGGGCTACTGAATTATTACAAAAACAAACATCTTTAAAACAACTAATTATGTATTTTTCCTTTAAAATATGACCTGTTCAATTCTTTAGTTTTTGTTTTGTTGTTTTTTACAAAAAATTGTATTTTTAACAATTTATAGTTTAACAAGTGAAATTTGTTCTGCTGGTGTTTTATGAATGAAGTTCCTGGATTCTGTCCTACATGAGCCATTACAGGCCGATAAAAATCCAGACAGCACAACAAACCCATACAGCTCTCAGCTCTGTGACATTAAGTGCACCTACACTTTAATTAACAGTGTCCTCGTCTGATGAATTCTTAGTGCATCAAAGTGTATCAGTATAAAGCTCAAACAATAATCACCAGTTACTGTATATACACAACAAAACTAACTCATGCTAAACTGTGGACGGCACCAATATCCACTTTTCAGTTAGAAGAACAATTGAGAGATTTCCACTGCCAAACAACAGAACAATCCACCAGTAGAGTTTAAAGCATCCACTGGCTGCAGCAGCGAAATAAGGCGCCTCGCATCTTATGAAACATGATGCTGTGTTCGGTCCTTTTAATTCATATCAAGAGACAAGTCGACTGTTGCAAGAGGTGCACGATGACAAGAGCTTAAGAAAGAGAAAATAAACCAGAAAACAATTCTAAACATCGTCTTTAAATGAAGACACCACATTCCACCTTCACACCAAATGCTGACCATCATCTTCACTGTTGAAGCTGGCTCACAGCAGATTCCCACTCAAGTGTGAATATGGTCAAAGTTCTACCCGAAGAGATCTTTAAGGTCATTGTTGACTGAAGCACTTTGTTTCATCATCCCAGCGCTCATTGAGGGAGCAGCCACAGGCTGCGGGAAGTTCTGCGGGTTAAAGAAGGGATTGGCCTGCATCCCAAAACCACCTTGCACCCCTCCGGCCATTCCCATTGGTGCTGCCTGCATGGGTGCAGTCTGGGAGGGTTGGCCTGTACCAAACTGATTGAGCCAAGGTGAAGGTGCAGTGGTTCCTGGAGCTGGTTTGGGGGCCATTTGGTTCAGGTTTACTTTGGGTTTGCTAGGGGTGAAGAGGGAGTCTAAAGCGGACATGTCAGGGTGCTTGCTGGGCTGGTTTTGGTTCTGGGTGAGGACACTGAAATTTGGAGTGCTGGTAGTGGTGGCCAAGCCCCCATAGAGGCCAGGAGTGCTGGGTCTCATGCCCATACCGCCTGTCTGGAAGCCCATGGGCGTTGAGTTGAAGCCATTGCTGATGGAGCCAACAGTGCCCATTCCACTCGTGTTGGGTCCAGACAGGAAGGCAGAAGAGACGGGACCTCTGTGCCCAGAGTTCAGCGAGAGGTTCTGCAGAGGCGTCATGCTGTTTAGAAGACTACTGGTAAGATCCTTTGCCTGAAAATAAACAAAATATTCTTCAGTCAGAGCAATAAGAACATAAATCATACCACATGCCATCACAGGAAATCAATGAAACCTCATTTTCATGCTCATTTCCATGACTCTTGTTTAGGCTAGAAAATGTTAAATCCTAACCTGCAATCCTAAACGTTTTTGGTTAGGAATGAGATGAGTCTCCTCATTCACAACAAATGCTCCACACGTGTGCTTCTCTTACACAGCGGGTGTTACCTGTGCTGTAGGTGTTGCTGGTCTGACACTCTGCGGAGCCAATGGCTGCTGGCGTCTCAGTTTGGCAGCCTGTTCCTGCTCTTTAGCTAAACGCTGCTTTTCCTCCAGGGTGAGCGACACCTGGATTAAACAACAATTAGACCCCAAACAAAACATCAAGCAGATCTGACTGCTCACAAGAAATCTACCGGCAGCTGAACTCCAGTATGAGATAAACACGTGAGGTGAAAGACAGCACGTGTATGTAATTATACATCATTCACTATTGTTACTACAGTAAGTACATGTAATGTGTAACAAAGACACTGCAAGGTTTTTGTGAAATGTTATGATGATGATGATGATGATGATCTCACTCTTGAGGGCTGAGAAGCAGCTGATGAAGAACCGTTCTCGTTACTCTTCACACCTGAACCTCCACCGAAGATCTCGTCAATCTATCAGAAAACAGAAATGATTTCAGTTTCCTAACACAGTGAGGACAAAAGTAGAGCTGATACAGTAACTCACATCTCTGACTTGAGTGGCTGGACTGGGGCTGCTTCTCGTCTCCTGTGATTGGTTCATCTGGTTAGTGAGGTTTAAACTCCTGGCAGGGATACAAATACGGGTTACAAGCTGACTATGAGCTCTGACTATGAGTTTAGATGCTGCATTTTAATGCTGTCAGAATGTAAATCCAATCCAAGAATGTGACAGGATAAAAACTGAAATCACAAACGTATTTCATTTTTAAATGATTACAATGCATTATGAGGAAATGATGCAATGAACGTATCACCTCTGCTGCTCCTGCATGACCTGCAGCTGCTCTAGTTTGGTCTTGTGCTCCGCCTCCATGCGGCTCAACATGTCCTTGATCACAGCCATGAAAGAATTGAACTGAAACACACCACACACACAAAACTCTTTATGAATGTGTGTGTGTGTGT
>JAZGTJ010009991.1:12500-18680 GCA_036877575.1 Botia almorhae | reverse complement strand
ACCCTGTAATTGTTTTCTATAGAATGTCGCAGCAAGTGTAAGAGTTATTTTTTGTTCTTTAAAAATGGAATGACTCATTTTTAATGAGAGCCAATTGGCAATGACCTCTAGTTGCCGATTATTCATGTTTTTCATCGCTTAGACTGAACCATCTTTGAATCCATCTTCCAGCGCAGGGAAATGTGTGGGAGTGGACCATGCAGGATATGCTTTTTTCAACTTCCTGTTTTGTTGTTATTCATTATAAGTTAATCTTAAAGATATAAAAGAAACCCATCCCACCAACATCACCCCCACAGGGATACAACTCAGACCCTCACAGCACTGTAACTCAGACCCTCAGCATCAACGTCATTTCTCCATGGGGAGATGTCCTTGTACAGCAGGATAAAAGCTCTCTCTGGCATACAAGAGACCAGGTCTGCACCATGAGAGGGGCAACTAATTGGCTTCTTTGTCAGAGATGTGTCAAAAAGGAGGTTTCTTTTTTATAGCCAAGGGTTCTGCCATGGTTCCTCTTAAACATGTGAGGAAGAAATAGAGAGAGAGAGAGAGAACACGTTGAAGTGACAACCAAGGTCTAATGGTAGCAGAATCATAGATTTAACAGAAAAGTTCAGCCAAGAATGAAAATTCTGTCATTATTTACTCACCCTTACTGACTTCTATGGAACACAAATGGAGATAATACAATGAATTTCCGATTCGGTGGTTATATTCAGTACAATGGTAGTGACAGTTATGCCAAATGTCATCTAATTATTATTCATAAGCTAAGACGGTAATGTTAATTATGTTGTTCCTGTATGACACATGCAATGTAATGTAATGTGTATCGCATTGTGAACTAATTGCAAATAATCTGTTGATAAATTGCGATTTTCTGTGACAAATTAGTCGTGTCCAGTCAGAATATCACTAAACGTAGCAGTGTGTTCTATTTATCGTTTTATAGTATGATTTTATTTTCAACTTTGACCTGATTAATGGTTTGAAACAGTATTGCTATCATTAATTCACCAATCGTCACTCACATCACACCTGACCACACCCATTTTATGAAACGGTGTCCATTTGTCAGATGTGTGTTTTTCCACTAAAATAGATTGAGGGTCTAAATGATGGAGTGGTGTGAATACCGATTAAAGCTGTCAATCAAACGGTGAGAGTGGTACTTGTAAGGATGGGGTCTGGCCTTCGATGTCCTCGGCTGTCAGTCACTGGCTCTGTGCGGTCGTCTGGCTGTTTTGTGCCATGCGGATGTAAAAGACCGCAGTATTGACTGAGGTTTTGAGTGTGTGGTGGCTTGTCATATTTTAAATCTTGTTCTGTTTTTATGCTCTCTGGAACTAATACCAATTTTTTGTAATCTGACACGGCCGTGACAAACGCAAGCCGTACCCGACACCTTTTGACAGGTAACGCTAAGTAGCCCTGCCCAGAGTAAAATTTAATTGCCCCAAAAACCTCTAAGTGATGAATATTAAACATTAAGTGTGTTCTAATTGGCTGTGCAAAACCTAGTCTACATTCATTGACAGTCTCTCTCAGACATACACTTAAACTCCATAGACATAATGACTTTTATACTGTACAGACTGTATATTCTATTCCCTAACCCTACCCATAAACCTAACCCTCGCAGAAATCTTTTGGAAATTTTTTGTTAACAAAAAAAATGTAAGCAATTTATTTTATATAAGAAACAGGACGTTTTCCCATTACCCATGTTTACATTGTCATAAACGCATTATACTCATTTGTTTCCTCATAAACCACATATTTAAAGCCCACCTACACACACACTTCACACACACTAATCTTCTCCCTAGATACACTTTTATGAAATAAATACATCTGGAACAAAAACTCCCATTTTGAAACACCTTTCTTGTACCATAGCATCATGAAGCCACTGACCTCTTCCATTCTTTTCTCGATAGAAGCGGCTCCTTGTATCAGCTGGGCTAATGGGCTGCGATGCTCAGATGAGCTGGGCACAGCCTGTGCTCTCCTCTGGGAGGCCACGCCAACCCTGCTGACACTATTCGGATCAATACCTCTGTTGCAGAACCCCACACTGGCCGCTGAGCTGTTACCTCCTGAATGCCAATCCTGGGGGACAGCAGTGTGCAGCCTTTATTTTTACAGCTTTTTCTGACATCCGTATAAGCTGCCGGTAAGCACAAGGCAGGGAAAAACAGCAGCAGTATGGGAGCCATGCAGAGGGAGATGGGTTAGTGCTTTATGGTGTGGTTTTAAATAATGATGCAATGAAATGATGATGGAGGAAGAGAAAAAGGTTCTATGTTAGAGTAATGGAGGGAATTGGGAGTCATAGAGAGAGAGAGAGAGAGAAAGATGCATATACATGCAAACAGTCTCATGTCAGAAGAACTGACAGCTATGTGTACACAAGTATCACTGTTTGTAGGAGCTTGTTTGCTCCTCCGAATCTGCCACATTCAGTATGCACAATTCACGTTTGTTTGGAGCCGGGGCAGGAAGTCAAATACATCTCTGCCCCATTTGCATCATCATTGTAAACTGTGTATATTCATTGAGTAAATAGGCTACGACAGTCTGCGAAGTTAATGAAAAAATATCAGCAGCAAACCAATATGGCTGCACGGCTGCCTGACAAAACTGTGATAGTGTTTTTCGGGAATTTTTATTTGTTTTCCATTAAAATGTTTTTTCTTCTTCAAATGCCATATATATATTTCCAAATTGTAACGCGAATCAAAATGTATTTTCTGTGAACTGTAAAAAGTTGTCTGTGGGGTGTGCTGTGAACTTCTAGACTCTTTTCTAAAACCCTAAAGTGGTTGAGGTTGTGGTGTAGTGGTCCCCATACAGGCTTTGACACCTTAAGCCTTGGCGCTCATGTGGACGATGAAAGTTTGAATCTGGCTCTTGTACCACCTAATACTCTTCATTGTTTTCTGAACTATAAAAATGTTGTGGAACTTTACACCAGTCGAGGCTGGCCAAACCGAGCGAGTCAGATCCAAGATCAGGATCCCTGTGGGTTTCCTGCTCTTAGGAAAATGATATTTAGCTCTTACTATGGTATGAATATAATACTTCATTATAATTCTGCATTCCCATAAGGGTACTGCAGCCCTTGGAAAGCAAAGACCAGTATTTTGATGATGGACCAAGTTTGCCAGGTGCACCTCTAATGCGTTGCACACTTGCCCGTGCTATAATTAAATCTGTTCTGCTAATGATCTAATTAAAACCCACAGGAAGTTGAAAAAAGGTCTACAGTGCTTTCATTAAGTAATGGCATGAAAGAGTGGAGAACTTTGGCGCTGGACTGCAGTCCCCTATTGGCTCCCTGGGGCCCTATTACAGATTGTCCCCTTAGCTGGTGGCCCACTGGTCATGACAATGGACAGACAGCCAAAAGGAGGAGCCTAAATCTCCAAAAGAAACCAATGAGAAAAAAGGAAAAACTTTTAGTTGTTCTCTCTCTCACTTTTTATGGTTTTTCCGGCACTCACTTTTTGCGCCGCTTTCCTCTTCTAATCCATTTTCACACAGACAAAAAGCGTGCAGAATCCGCTGTGGTTAAGGAGGCTTATCTTTCAAAACATGTTTTGGTTTAAAAAAAAAGAAAATCTGAAAAAGGGCGGGGGAGAAAATAGAGTATTAGGTCAGGGCCGCATGCTCTTGTGTTTGGCATCCCTTTGGGTTTTGTCGAAAGCTGCCTGAGCGCACAAGCTTGGAGGAAGCCTTCATCTAACAGTTCATTAGAATACACTGTACGGAAAGGATAACTGGCAGTACTAGTCTGAGAAGATCTCTTCACCATTTTGAAGTGGTTCTTGTCCTAGTTAAGCCAACTAATAAGTCATTACATAAAAGTCGACCTTCTAATTTGGTATCTAGAGAGCTTAGCAGAGCTGTAGGAGCTTTGACCTCCAGTGGTTAAGTGCTTAAGTGGGTGGTTACTGTCACTGTCTCCAACAGGCTCTCCTGAACTACTCTGATGAAAACACTATGAATTTCCATGCTGGTCTAGGCTGGTTTATGCTGGATAGCCATGCTGTTCACCAGTTAAGCGTCAGTGATGAAGCCAGCTGCCCAAAATTCTGGATTTAAAATTGGGCCATTTTCAGTTCATGAAAGGAATTTTAATTTGATTTTCTACAGCAAGTTTAACTGGAATTTAAATTCACAGGAAGTAGAATTTACTGAATATTCAGTAGTTAATGGCATTGTGGGTCATGAGGTATTCTTCCCTCCTCCTTCAAATTTTTTATTCCTTTCTTCTTTACATTCTTTTTTGTCCCTTCCTTATATAATTATAAGTAGAAGTAGAAGTAGTTAATCTAGTTTCTAGTTAATATATTACATAAACTACATTGAATTAATATATTATAGTAGTTAAATAACTTCCCTAAAATATAGTTTAAATTGTGTCTTATTTGGCATAAGAATTCAAATCTAATACAAGATCAGAAGTTTAATTAGAATTTATAATGCATTTTAAATTTAATTTTGAATGGCACACAATTAGTTAGAGCAACCTGGTAAGCAAACTGGTTTGTTTTTGTAACTGGGTTGTCTCATGGGTAAGCTAGGTTGCACTTTTATTTGAAGAATCGGTTGCCAGGGCCAACCCAGGCAGCGCCCCGTCAATGGTGGAGGTGTGCTACGAATAGATTTTCCCCATGTTGTTTTTGGCACTGTGCCATCGAGTCATCACACATGCCAGTTTGAAGGTACCATCTGTGCCTGCTGCCCGGGATGTCTCAGCTCAAAAACAGTACAAGATGGCCCCTGCTTCCTCCAATTTGTGTGCCCAGGCCATCAGGACTCCATGGCTGCTGTTTTCCCTCCAGCCTGTTGCCGCAGTTGCGATCGTAAAGCATCTACAAAAAACCAAGGGGGCCACTTGGCGATGTGTTGCTGCTTCGTGTCATCAGAGGTATTACAGCCATTAAAAAGTAAAAAAAATAAACTATTTAACCAAAAGGACCAGTAAATATAGAAAGCCACTTAACGAGAGCATGAGAATGTTCATCGCACAACGAAAGATCCTGTTGATGCCTAAACGCGTCTGTAAACCAACCCACCTATTTAATGATCTTAATCAGCTGTGAACCCAATGCTTTGAAATGCCTGGTTTTAATAGAGTGGGTGGATCGCAGGCCAGTAAAAGGGCCATTTTCATGAGTAGACGTTGTGTTGTGACAGATCGTTAATCAAATTCCCATGATAAATTTGTCCTGCTGTGAGATAAATAAGTGATTATGGAAAAATGAAGGTGTAAATGTGTGTTCGCATGATGAGGGTCATTGCAAGTAGAGCACTGAGAGCGATTCGATGCTTTTCAGGAGCGATGGCTAACGAGACAGTGAGCGAGATCCGGCGCTTCATTTACCACTGTGTTGGACAGTGGTAGATGAAGGACTTCCTTTTGAGAACCTGCTCTTAGACAGAAAGCTTCACGTTGGTGAGGGTGCGAAGAGACCCTTAGCTCTGTCTGTGACTGGCTTTCAACCTTCACAATGTTTGATGCAGGCACAGAAGAGTCTCGATTCAGCCCTCACGTGGGTGTCAGATGTAGAAGCTGTGGGCACGGCCATCTTGGGAAGTTCCTTTACAACCCATTTACTTGTGTCAGTCAGCAGGATCTTGGTACTCAACCAGTGCGACGACTCGTGTGTGTGCCTTTGGCTTCGCCGTCCTAAAATATCACGCTGAGGTCTCGTGTTACGCGCAGTCAATCAAGGGTGTGAGTCTGAAGGGAGGTCATGGAAGTGACACCTCCTATTCTTGCACTAGTTGGAGCCACCTGCCTGGATGACATATGTCACACAGGATCCTCTCTCACAGGAACACATGTGTGAATGAAACCTCAGGCCAAACGTGTGACCTTCCCAGTGCTTTATGAATAATCCCACCTTCATACAAGCTGAAAATGAACTCAGAAATCCTAGTACATAGCGGAGCTTTTTTAACCTTTAACTAACAGTGCGTGTTTACTCTGATGAATTATACATTAACTCAGAAATGTATACTAGCGTACTGCATACTGCATATAATATATTGCCTAAATTTTTTAGTATGTGAAGTAGTATGTGAAATAGTAAGCAGTATGCAATACTAATAATAAATTAATACGTATTAACCGGTAGTTTGCTGCATTGTCACATGATCTTGTGA
>JAZGTJ010009991.1:0-7500 GCA_036877575.1 Botia almorhae | reverse complement strand
GGGCAGTGGGACAGTTTCATTGTGCTGTACCTTATCTAACGCTCAAAATGATTGACAGGTTATTTAGGGCAGATATGAGAGAACAGAACTGCTGATAACTGCTAAGCTTACCGTGCCTTACAAAAAGAACCAAATTTAGAGGTTGAAAGAGTTGTTTCAGAGTTTAGACGTTTGTTGTGAATTGTGCCATGCCCGTTTGTGTGGCAAAAGCATCTTTTTAAGGTACATTTGTTGTTTATTGCTGGGACGAGATGTCGTTGTTATTGAAAAATCCATAAGGCCAGTGGACCATTATTTTGTTTTCTGAAACAGAAAGGCTGGTTTACAGATACAATGTGTGTGTTTACTGTAAAAATGTTGCATTTTTGGTGGTTATGTGTTTAAATCCAGTCTGTTAAGATCAGATTTATTGTTTTCTGTTTTTCCTTGAGGAGCATTGGCTTAAAAATTGTCGTAATGAAACCGTCACATTTTTAATGACAGATTCATTTTTATTGGTTATTTTTGGATGTACAGTTTGTTGAAGCTCACATTGTCTTCCAAAAATATTGAAAAAACATTGGAATATATTAAAATATTATCATATTGTAACAAAATAGTTAGCCAAACATCAACCACCTTGTGTGTGACTTCTGTGCCATTAGCATAACAAAACAAATGCTAAATAATGTCTTTAAACAGGTTTTACAAACACTAGCCACAAAATGGGTGAGGTAATGTACATTCATATGGTCTTTATAGCAATATAGCACTCTTTAGGGTTATAAAAGACCCTTTCACTCCGCTGTGGGGTTCTGATCACCCTGTTGGGACTTATTACGTGATAGAAACCAGCTGCCTGTCTGTTATCCTTTACAAAACTCACACCCTTGATGATGACCTGGCCTGAGCTTTAAACCACATAAACAGGACATTGAGAAATCTATTCTAAAACCTATTCTATTATGCGTCCTGAAATCACTGTTTGTAATGCATACATCCTCGTTTAACTTAGGCTGTACGTAGGCTGGCTATTTTTATTTATTTATCTTTATTTATTTTTATTGCAGAGAAAGCTTAGTGAATTAGCATTTAAAGCAAGCATACAGTATCTGGGACAGTGCAGAAAGCGATGAATAACTGACAGCTGTAGAAAGCAGACAGGCGTGAGGATGAGGCAGCCACAGAAACTGGTCTGAACAAAGCAAACAGTGCGGTACATTGCTGACAGTGGGGATTTGAATATCCACGCGCGGGAGAGACGACCGACCCGCCTTGAAGAAGAAACTCTGACCTTGAAGAAGCGTTTGATGAATGCGTGTCAGTCTAATATTCTCGGAGAAGACTGTAAAAAATTCATACGGACTTATTTATTTTTCATGGAACTGTTTGGGGTTGGTTTGTTTGGTGTAGTCGGGGTTTGTTTGTACTTGTTTCGCGAGACTTTGGACGCTCCCTCAGTTGTACGTGAGACCGACGTGTGTTCTTGTAGTTATCCGCGAAACCAGACCTGTGAGTTTGAAAAATACAAGTTTTAAACGGTTTACTGGGGAAAATATTCACATCACAGAGGTGGAAGGTCTGTCTTTTATGATCTTCAAGGTCTTTTTGAGGTTTTAAAAGGCATCGGGGTCTTTTAGAAGAGATCCGCAGAAGCAATTACTGTCTTGCAGGTGTCTGTTATAAAAGATGTTTTCTCATCAGGCCTGCCGAGCCTGTTCTGCTGTCTGTTCAGCGTCCACGGCATCCCGCGGACAGTGTTGTTTCTTCTGAGGGAGAGACACCTGTTGTCTGTTGTTTACAGGTAGAAGAGCCTCTTCCATGGTCCGCTGGCTGGATGAGGGAAGCTCTGGGCCTGCCTGTGGCCCTTGGTTACCTCTTCATGCATAGTTACTTCACCGGCGGCTGCGGGCTATGTATCTAATTGCCGTTTTATGGCCATTTAGCCCTTCCCTTCCCTGTGACTCCGTCTGCGTGTTTTATTGATGAGACGCTACAATCCCAGAGCAGCCCACCAAGCGCTTTCGGCCATCAGGAGCGATTTTCCATCGCCGCATCATCGCTGCATGCATGCACCAAAACATGCGGCATTGTCATTCACCACCAGGTGAATGTCTTGAATATCACAGATAATTAGACATAGCTGTGCTGCGGTGATATGCACGTTTGTTTTCCTCTCGTCATGTCTGTTGAAGCTCTTTTTAACCTCACAAAGATGCTCTCATTTCGTTGAGGTGTTAATCAAAGACGCGCAATTTAATTACTGAAGTTTGTGCACTGGGACAAAATCTTTTATTTCTTTTTTAACTCCATTTGGTCAGAGGACTGCAACAACTTATTAAATCGTTTATCAAACAAATGCGCATTGTTTATGGAGTTTATTTGCCGGTATCAGATTGAATAGCACCTGTTCTGTTGACGTTTTAAGCTCTTTCGGAAATACTTTCTATCTTTAACAACAGTCTCAATCTGTGTATTTAGATTGCACGTCACGTTTGATATCTGATTTGATTATTTATTTTTTATTGCCTCTTCACTAAATCCAATTTTAGCTGACATTTCTTCTGACTGTAACGAAGTATGACCTTTTTAAAGGACACTTCATGTACGTGGACAGCAGTTTGGGCAGCTGCGCTACCCCCGCAGCGTGTGCGCATTTAGGCGGGTGTAGCCCCCTTCTGCTGCCGTGCCCCTGCAGTGCATCATGGGATTTCATCCACTCTGGCTTTCTTAAAGGAATTGTTCACTGATAAACAAAGCTCCTGTCATTGGTTGTTACAAACCCATATGACTCTTTAATGGTGCGTAAATGCAGAAATTTTGATTAATTGACTTTTTTTTATAAAGTTACACTGCTTCAAAAAACACATTCCAAGTATTCTGACAAACATTCCAAGTCTTCTGAAGCCAGGCCGGAGTTGAGCAGCAGAAATTTTGACAGAATTTTTCTTTTTGAATGTACCGTTCCTTGAATTTTTCCTTCCAAGCTGTCTGCGTCTCTCTTGATATGTTTGCTGTCAATGTTGCGGCTGACGGTCGCATCAGTTTGCAGGAACAGCGAGAGCGAACGTGCAAAAGCGAGCGCTTGGTGAGTACAATGTCTGGTTAGGAGCTAATGAAGCTTTCACAGGGACTCAATAATTCCTCTCTCTCTATGCTAATGCAGGTGAATGATCTGTCTCAAAAAGGTCCTTAACCTTCCCTCCCACGTCCCACACGCGCATCACTCCAAAGCGATGACACGGTAATGACATCATTCGCATGCAAGGGCACACATTCGAACCCCCTTCCGCCTTTACATGCGCATTTACAACGTGCCTCCACACATGTAGGCGTGCTAATAGATGCGTAAACATATATGTTATGTAGTCATTATCTGGCTAACAGGAAGTTTTCAAATGGCCTTCTGTTCTCATACCGTATGCCTCGCTTTTCCTCGAAAGTTGTTACCGTAATTGATCGTCTGCAACAACAGGATTATTTGGGAGCTAAACTTCCTCAAGGGAGTAAAATGGTAAATGCACATCTTCGTTTATTGGCCTCTGTTTTCAAACTAACGGCGTGTGTGATTATTTTTCTTCCTTTGGAATTCCGCTATCACATGCTCATTGTAATCTCACGCCATTGTAATGCTTGTAATGTCGATAATTGCTTAATATTTTACGAGAATAAAAACTTAAACACAGAGGTGATTGTTTCCATTTTTAAACAAGTACATCTACAGTTCTGTTTGTTGGCCGAGAAATTAGAGACGTGGCCTGGTAGACAGTGTGTACGCTTACTAAGGGTTTAAAATATTGATTTATATATGTATTCATACACCCCAGCTAACAATTTTAGGTTGTAAGAACGTTTCCGTAAGATTTACATTAAGTAATAAATGTTATTTTGAAAAGTTCTAGGGACATTCAAAATGTACAGGTTTTTAAACTTGTGCTAACATTATTTCATGGACATTATTCAAACATTTTATTCTGTAACGTTTTTAAAATGTTTAACTAACCTAAGAATAATGTTTATGATATATAGGATATATAATGTTAAAAAATGGCTGAAAATGGCAGGGATGGGAGGTTCAGAAAGGGAATTTTAAAGGAGGGGGGGTTCCAGTTCACAATTTAGAGGATTTCCATCATTAAAATACATGTAATAGCTTCCAAACACAATGTTGAATTCAGACACAAATATAGTGTTTTAGAGTTTATGCATCCGTGGTTTAAAAATATCAGACATATCCCTCTAGGCTCCCCCCAGGTGAATCTCAGCCATTTCCACCATTGCATATATATCCTTATATTATTTTCCGTGGCTGTCAATGAGAATGGTCAGCTTTTGTGCAGATGATATATTGTGTTTCTTAATGCTGATTTTGTGTAAATACATTTATTCCCTTTCCACGCGGAGTTGAAGAACATTGTTTGTTTTTTTATGGATTGTTTGGAGCTTGTTCTTTCTCTTGACTGTTAAGCTTACCTGAAGGCTGAAGTATATATTTGTCTGCACAGTGTAAACATAGATTTTTGTAGTATAAATGTCATTGCAGAAGCTCCCTAGTGATTGCACCACCTGGAACCAAAATTCAAGTAAAAATTCGACAAAAAATAGTTTAGTCAATCCAGAATTGTTTGAGAACGTATTGAGAAGTATCAGCAAATCAATCACCCCCTCCACCCCCCAATGCTCACAAGCACACGGGTTCGAATCTGACTAGCTTTATATACTGATTTTCTTCACCCTCTCTCTCCCCATTGCTTTCCTCTCTCGCTCGGCCTATTCTGTAAGGCATTAAAAGTCATGAAAACAAGATCTGAGTCAGTCAAACTGGCTAACTGCTTTGTCAATACGCAATATGCAGAACCTTCCTGTTCTGATATCTCACACCATCAGGTAGGATCCGATTTCCACAGCCAGTCAGCGAGTCATCGAAGGTTTGTTTTCCATTGCAGATGTAGTTATTGTGCAAGAGTCTAGCAGGAATCAAGCCGTGATGGGCAGCTCACCCGGCCCATGTGTTATTTATTTTGTCCTGATCCCTCAACCCCTTTTTTAATGCACACTGTCCAGATGAACTCTTCCATTGTGTGCTAAGAATAATAATGTTCTCAGCCAAAAAGCGAAGCCCGTGTGTGTCCCTGCGGAGGCCACCTTAATAATCTCATTATCAATTTAATGAGGTGATTAGAATGCCGAGGGCAAGCGGAGCAGGAGTGGGCGCGCTACTCTGAATATTTCGTTTGAGGAACGGAAGGTTATTTTGTTTTTCAATTTATACATTTTTGTCTCTTTTTCTTTTTTTTTGCTCGCCACCCTCCCGTGTCTTTCGGCGAGCGTGGAGACGGTCTCGGTGTCTGGGTAGCCGGTTCCCTGCCTCCGTCCTGCGGCACAGGAAATGAGGAAAAAAAAAGAAAGTGTGAGGATTCGCAGGCTGAAGTTGCTATGGCAACAGAGCAGCGAGCGCTGCTTTTGGCTGCTGGAGATTCCTTATAAGCTGCGCAAGGGACAAGCTAAGCAGATTCAGATTAAACACATTAGCATGTTGAGACAACTTTGCCTTTAAAGTAGGCAACAAGTGGGTGTTTTGTTTCATTTGGTTCTTTTCAAGACCCTTTCTAGAAAACACTTGTTGTTTCAGTGTCACTTACAACTTGTGCTTTAGAGAGGGGCGTGGCCTAACAGTTGAACTGTAATGGTCTTTGCTTTGTTGTCAGCAGATACTGAGAGAGTTTTAGTAGAGGAAGGAAATGCATCACAGACGGGCAGCCAATAGGCTACGGTCCCCTGGGCAGCACTGGGCGTTAGGATGCATCTGGGCACATTGATTATCTGTCAGCTGGTTCTGATAGAATCTGAGCAGGGCAGTGTTGGGGTATTAAGTGATCTGAAGTATTCAATAAATATTGATAATAAAGGCCTGTTAGTAGGACTCTTGAGTTTTGGTTACAGCCCCATGGGAGAGGGGCATTACTCTCTCCCAGGTGTCCGTGTGTATTTGTATGTCAATATGCAAGAGAAAAGATTTTTAGAGCTGAACTCTATTCGTACTTGAACGTCTGCATTTGTTTGGCTGTATCTCCACGCATATTACATTTAATTTGTCCTGCCATCCTGCCGCGATATTTACCGGAACTGTCCCTACAGACTTCACACAAACATCGTTTAGAAAACTCTCGCTTCGGTTTAAGACTTCCATTCGACTTCCATTTTGACCTCTTACATCTAAAAGCTTGCCTCTGAGAACATGCCTTATCTGTTTTACAGTCATTTGCCATTGTATTGAGTTTAGCTGCTTTTAAGCCCCCCCGGCTTTCTTCATCTCTATTTAATTTGGTGTCTTGAAAATGACCAAGTGTCTGTTTATTGGATTGGTTGAGGCTGCAAGGTTCCGTGCAGCTGCACTTATTCCTTTAACTTTCTGGTGGCCGTACAATCGCTGTTTTTCCTTTTCCGGCCTGTCTCCAGCAGTCAGTGTTGAAATCATTTAACTCTATCCATCTTTCTCTCTCTTCTGCCTACAGAAACCTGTCCAGAAATCCTCTGACAACTCTATCATGGCAACTCTTCCAGAATCTACAACTGTTGGAACTGTAAGTTAACTGTCTTTTCTTGATTTACGTGATAAAATCTCCATTGATTTTGCTGTGGTTTCCACACAACACACTCACAGACTTTGTGGTGCTGTGGGGGCCCGGCCCCTAAAGGAGGACCCTTGAGGTTTTATGAGCCAGGTTATTGGTGGATGTTCTAAGCGAGCAGTGTGTCTTTTTTAGAAACATCCGATAATAATATGTGACACAGTTGTCTACACTAGAAGTGTATGTTCTCAGAATGTTTACATACCTCAGGATATTTTTCTTTAATCCTATTGTGTTATAATCTTCTTACATTAAAGTAACACTTAATAACATCCTACTTTATTTCATCCTGTTGGTTATTTTCAGCCTATGAAAATGCACTGGTATAAAAATGATCTGCGTTTAATGTAAATCTAACAATATATGATTTGGATTACTAGAGCGGAGAGCTGAAACTTCAAACGCTGACTTTTTGATGGAATGGTCAGAAGTTATTTAAATATTTAAGGCATTTAAAAGGAAATTAAAATTCACAGCAATCAGTTCACACATATAGTATTGCTTTATATATTTTATTTCAGACAGACATGAAAATAAAGTGTTTAAATAGCTGCGCTGCACGTCAAAAATGGAAACGGGGAGCCTGTCGGCTGAAGGTGCGATACGCTGCGTGAGGCACATCCAGTGCAGACAGCTTCGTTGATTATAATGGGAGCAATTTAGTTTTGATGTATCAAAGACTCGCTCTTCACGTGTGGCGCAGATATGGTGTAGGAGTACTAAGAGTAGCTCTTGTGAGGTCAACTGCTTTCCTGTGGTATGAAGCAATGATTGGAGAATGGAACTGTATGTCAGTTGTGTCACTGTCAGATGTTTCTAGATGGGTCCAAAACAAAAACTCTCTTCGTGCTAGCCTGCTGTAGATCAGCAAACTGAGGAGAAGGCTATA
>JAZGTJ010009990.1:0-18680 GCA_036877575.1 Botia almorhae | reverse complement strand
TACAGATTTAATTATTTGAATTATGAAAATCAACTGTAATTGTTTGATTTCAGTTCATGTTTTTTATGCCATGTATACCAGGTGACATTCTATGACATCTATGGAGCTAGTAGCAACAACAACAACAGACTTTGGTCAGGGAATAGCTATGAAGCTCGATGATCTGACAAAAAAAAGCACACAGCGGGGAAAACTATAAAGGGAAGACAATCAATCTGAGACAGGTGAGTGTGATTACAATGACAAGACACAGCTGATTGTGATAACGAGAGGGAGGGGTGACGCGGACACCGGAGCACATGGCGAGCTGTCAAAACACTGTGTGCTCCAACAAAAAACAATACAAGCCCGGTTGATCAGACCGGAGTCCTGACACTAGGAGGAGTATTTAAAATGCAGAGCCTGGAGTTGTCAAAAAACAATTCGTGAAAGGCGTTTTTTATTTAATAAAGTCATCTTAGAAGAAAAGGTAGCAAATATGTACTTTATTAGCAACTTCTAACATTCCCCTGTAGTTTCCAAACTTGAGGATATATTTCTCAATAAAAAGGTTTAATTTGACACAAAAAAAACAAATCAGTGCGCCAAAAACAAGATTACATGATGCCTGATGGCAACAGCAGAAATGCTATCTCGAAGGAAAAAGCCCCCTTATGGAAATAATGTCAGAACAATCTACAAAATGAAATTGTAACAAACTTATACCATTTTTCCTTTTAAGGGCACAAACACTGAAAGCAAGGTATTATTATCACTCCTTTAAACTATATAAAGACTGGGCATGTGCAGAAGATTTGAGAAAAGGTTTATTCCACTCCTCTCAAACTGATTAAAATTTCTATTGGTAATTCTTTTACTTTTTCACTCTGACTTGTCAAAGAATGTTGCAGAACTAATTGCCTCTGAAGTTTACATTCATAATTGGTCTGTCTTGTTTTGTCTTGGTCTGTCTTAAATGCCTCATTTGCATTTAAGAACACAACATCAATGAATACTCTATATTACACCATACAGTACTCTTCTTACACAACCATATACAGTAAATTTAGGACAACACTTTAACAATAAACAGTTTTGTTAATAACCTTTTTACCTTCAATATAATTCATTAAAAACATTTAAGGGTTATAATAAACAGTCATTATTTTGCCCCCCTTTCTTTGCATTCTTCTCAGGCTTAAAAAGGACACAAAAGCTTTTTAAAATACAAATGTAACTTGTGGTTTATTTCATTTTCATTAAATAATGGATTATATTTTAGCTAGCTTTTCACCAATTTCCTACCTTTGTTAGCTTTTCACCAGACCCATTTATATGCCTTTAGAACACTTCATTTTAAGGTGAACTTTAACATTATCACCCTAATCTTCCAGAGCTGTGCACTAAATACACCCCATAAACCCTTGAATACTTTACCATACATCAGCGCAATAATAGGTATCATGGTAGCAGGGCCTGCATATGCTACAGGTAGAGCAGGCAATTACCTAGTGCCTGGGGCTTGAAGGCGGGGCCTCCATAACCGCAACAACTCTTTGTCCATTGGCTATAAAATAACTTTTACTCACTTGTAGTGTAACCAGTTAATATCACCATTTAAATGTGGGTCCCACCCTCTAAATACATAAATAGAGAACTGCAGTGCTAACTACTGCAGTAATGTGGTGCTCTTAACTGTAGTTAAGAACACTACATCAATGAATACTCTATATTACACCATGCAGTACACTTCTCAACAACAGTTCTCACTCACGAAAAGCTTAGTTCTCACTAAGCGAAAGTTTAAATAGGCAGGCAAAGAAAGTGAAGATTGTATGCAAGTTGTCATCTGTATGTAGTTTTGACTGGAATGGCTTATTAAAATTAAAGAAGCCTTATTCTGACGATTTGCATTGCATTTGAGATAGATCATTATTCTCAGTTTATTTGGAGTTAAAAAACAGCATGAGTGCCGTGACACATTAAGATTTTGAATTGTGAGGAATTGTGGGAAATTTTGTCCATATACCCCATTTTATTGTATAAAATAGGCTAAACTGTTTTCTAGTGGGCCGGTGTCTAACTGTAAATAAATTACTTAAAACTGACTGCAAAAAGTCCTGGATGATTTAGTCAGTGTGTCTATGCAAGTAATTTCTAATAAAATTAGAATCTTAAATTTACTAAACTTTTTATAGTAATGTAAAAATCATGGTCACACCTATCATAAATTACTGTGCAACTTATTTTTTAGCTAATTAAACTGTAGCCTAGCTAATGACATTACATGGAGTCCAAATGTCTGGAACCAGCTCTGCATGGTACATCATGGTACTTACAGTTCTTGAATTGAGGGGGGATACAGGGAGATGGCAAAAAGACATTCTCTACTTAATTTACAAATTAATTTAATTTACAAACTATAACTCAGTAAGGAGCAGTGCATGAGATCATGCAAGTTTTCTTTCATTTTTGCACTTTTTAAAATGGCCAAAAGAACAGTTCAAGCTCAGATTTTGACTTTTTTTACAAAGAATAGAACAGATTAACTGATTAACTTTTAAAGACATTCCTCTAAAATAACATTATGTATGCGTATTGTATGCTCTATTGCTTTGCATTCAGAAATTCTATTCATCCTATTCTTTTCATCTTTACCGTCCACACTGTGTCCTAACCAAACGTGAAGCAATGCTGTGACGCACAATAAAATCTTTTTCATGTTGATTAGAGATTTTGTTAAATGCAGAGGTCAATTAAATACTGTTAAATTTATTGTTTGTAATTTTTTTGTTATTTTTATTAAATAGTCATTTCAGAATGTACAACATATTAATTTAGACTGTAGCCATGCCCCCCACCCACCAGGTAGACTTGCAGCACTGATAAACGTCGCCTTCAGGCAGAACTATTTAGGCATAGCTTATACGTAGTATATATATACAAGAATTTACACGAATTGCCGACCTCATAAAATAAGTATGAATTCAGCTCAAGCTCGATCAAAAGGCGTCTGTGGTGTACACGGTATAAAATACATTTAAAACTAGCAGCTTACATACACATTTACATATTGATAAACAATAAAAACGACCCATTACCTTGTTCTGTTCAATTCTGGCTATGTTTTCCAAAGATCGTGCTGATCCATGTCTCTTCTGTAACGAACGAAGCCCGTATGATCATCATTCGCCTAAGTCGTGGCCTCGAGAAAGGACGTCGTTCCCTCAACATAGGATCTTGAGAAAACCACTTCAAATCACGTGGCCACGACATAAGTCGTTACCTCAGCAAACTAATCTCGTGGCCACGTCATATTATCATGTTCCCACGAATTAATATGTCGTGGCCACGACAAAAATAAGTGAACCTAACTCAGTTAGAGAGCTCTACAGTTACGATTAGAGAGCTCTCTAATTAATTTAGAGAGCTCTACAATTGAATTTTTACTAGTCATGTCTCCATTGACTCCATTCATTTTTTCCATTCACTTTCTAATTCAATTCTTACTAGTAACAATAAGACAGCTCTATAATTCATTTAGAGAGCTCTACAATTCCAATTAGAGAGCTCTCTAATTTAATTGCTACGAGTCAAAATGCAAGTGCAGAGCTCTCTAATTGAATTATTACTAGTAAAAAAACAACTTAACGATATGTTTAATTGCAGAGCTCTGTATTTGAATTAAAGAGCTCTCTAATTGAATTCTTACTAGTATGAATTTGATTACAGAGCTCTCTTATTATAATTGTTACTAGTAACAATTGAATTAGAGAGCTCTCTAATCGTAATAGTAGAACTCTCTAAATGAATTCTTCAATTGCAATCTCTATTCTGCGTCAGCTTACACTAATCATGTCTTATGCATATTCATCAGGCGTTGCGTTAGCAGTGTAGACGTTGTGGGTTTGATTCTGGGGGATGCATACTTATTAAGTGTTTAACTTAACGTTTAATTTTTTTTATTTTGATTAAAGCATCTGCCAAATGCATAAATGTAAATACATCCCGCCATACACTTTTACATTGGGGGGACAGCTGTCAGGTGATGTGACACTCATGTTCATATAGTAAATTCTAAATAGAATATCAATTGGCGTTTTAGAGCACCCTACTGCCAATTTTGAGAAATTGCCATGATAGCTTACAGGAACCTATTTTTGTGATATCATACTCAAATTTGAAAAAGTGTTGCTATGCCCCTGCACAGGAAGCTGGCTGCTGAAGTTTGACGACAAATTAGAATAGTGGGAAAACGCTTATATAAAATTAAATGATTTGAATCATATGATCAAGACCTTTTGCCTTTATTAATATACATCAACAGTATATACTCTATACTTATTTGGAGAATTATTGAAGAGAACTAACCTATTTATTTATATTATTCTTTAATTCGATAATAGCGAACCACATGCAGGACTTTCATTTTGAGTTGCAATTGACCATAGGCGGGATTTTAAGGAAACGTAAGTCTGTTTTACAAGTTTTTACTAGTACAAATGCAATTGTAGAGCTATGTAATTATAATTCTTACCAGTAATAATTGAATTAAAGAGCTGTCTAATCATTATTATCAACTGGATTGCAGAGCTTTGTATTTGAATTAGAGAGCTCTCTAATCGTATTTGTAGAGCTCTCTAATTCATTTGTTACTAGTAAGAATGTAATTGTAGAGCTCTCTAAATGAATTAGAGGGCTCTCTATTTGCAATTACAGAGCTCTCTAACTAAATTAGAGAGCTCTCTAATTCAATTGTTACTAGTAAAAATGCAGTTATAATAAGTAGCACTTGGGGCATTAAAAGACAAAACCGTTTTCCATATGCAGAGTGTATGTTCAGCTTAAGAGAAAAAAACTGCCCATGGGCTGATTTGTTATCGATTTTGTTGCGTCATCGCGTTGCTTCTTATAGAGTGTTTTTTTAGGACAAATTAAAAAAGCAAATTGCATTTGCAGTTGCGTTTTCTTTTTCTGTTTGAAAAAGTTGTGACACAACGCAAATTTAAATTGTTTCGATTTTTGTTTACATAAGTCCTGCAATGTCTGCCAAATGTTATTATTATTTGAACGTGTATATAATGTTTTTAACATTTTAACACAGTTCTTAAGGTCATTATTAATGTATTGATGTTTTATCCTTGTACATTCACAAGCAGTAACGAGTGGATTTTATGTGGTCATTGCGTCTGTCTTTAAATTTCCGATAATTAATTGTAGTATGAGTGGAGTGATAGTGTAATTTCTATTTTTCTAGTAATATGTATATCTGCAGTATGTTGTTTCCAGCCAACCTGATTTGTACCCTCTTTTTATATCAAAAAGGATTTGAGTCCCATTGGTGTGGATGAATCAAAGTTAAAGAAATTCTATGTGTGAGTGTGTCCTTCCACATCCGTAACACCTTCATAATTTAGTTTTGCTAATTTTTAAATGGTTTTCATTGTATGTGTAACATTCTAGTTTTGCTATTTTTTAAATGTCTTTCATTGTATGTGTAACCTTTGTTGTTTGTTTTACCCTTGACCCAGTCCTATGTCTTATCTAAAAATGTGAAAATCCATTATAAAAATATTAATAAGTAAATCAGTATTTACATAAACAACAGCTCACACTGTGGCATAATTACCATTACAACCAACAATTTTACCAATTTTCTTCAAAGATCAGTGCAGCTGGTTATCAAGGAGGCAAGTGAGTTGCACTTCCCAATTGTCCCATGACCTTCCCACATGTGTCATCCCAGCTCGCCAGAGGACAGATAGGGGCTGTCAAATAGCAGATAATGCAGGGAGCAGCTGAATGTCAAACAATCCTTTACTAGTGGTGACCATGCATCAGATGTCCATCTGGCTGCCTGCGGGATACAATGTCTTGTTACTGAAGTGGGGTTAGAGGAATTAACAGCCAGTGGATGGGGACAAAAGTTGACCAAATCTGGCACCTTAGTTACAGCCTTTTAACCACTTTTACTAATGCAAGCAGACATTATAGTTCAACTAAATGTGAACCAAGTTTTATTTGTTTGGGTTTTTCTCACTTTGGAAAATCGTTTGAGCTCGTTTTGTTGTTTCATCTGTTACCATTTAGATCAATCGTTTTTTTAGGCCTAAGAAACGTATTGCATGCTACATACTGTGCCCTATTTTACTTCTGAATCAATTAACAAAAAAATATTGCTTCAAATCTTGTAAAATATCTATGGTATAAGAATTCAAAGTAATGAGTAATGGTCATTCTTTTTGCTTGTCCACCATGAGTACACCATATAAGTACACCATATAAGTATCATCAAATGAATTGATCCTGTTCCCTATTTTTGTCCTGGAAACTCTATTATCAATAACAGCAACTACTTTGGGCAAGTAAAACAAATAGTCCTCTGGATATAATTAGCAATCTGTCAACAACCATCAATTTATTCCAAATGAAAGCCGTGTAACAGTACTTTTAACAGTACCTTTGTAATTTCAACCAAATACATGACGGCCAAATGTGCAAGGTATATATTTCAGTCACATACTGCCAAAACAAAACTTCAAAAAATATTAAGAGATTTGTAAGGAAATGACTGCCACACCCAATCCATCATTATTAGCCTTAGGGGATAGTGCCTGCGGTTATTGATATGAGAATTTTTTTTTTCAAAAAGAAGGCAATGCCAACTTATAAATGTGTGAGGAATTTTAAATTTGAAGAGTTGCTGCCAAACAGCACTAACTTCTGTCTGATGCTTATCTACATCAGCGTTACATTTTACATGTGACTAGAAATATAAAGTCATATGAGGGTCAATGTCTCACCTTGTGGCCATAATCACTCAACGTGTCTAGATACTGTTTTATTATGAAAATCTTCCTTTAACATTGCACATTATGTAAATGCTATATGATTAGGAATAAATAAAAAATGCAAAGACATTCATTTCAGGAAGGTGCTCTGATTTGAGCCTGAAACAATTGTGATGACCTACTCTGGCCCCACCCTGGATCCTAACCTTTTTGAGTGTGTTAGGCACATCACGGGACACCTTACAGTTAGCTGCTGAACACATACAGAAAAGGGAAAGACTAGGAAACCCAATCTATACAGAACTGAAAATGTTTATATTGTGGCTTGATGTTATCAGAGATGTTAACAGATGTTGTCATGGCATTGCGAGGTATTAGTTTGTTTACTCTCCAAGAGGCACTAAATACAGTGTTGCATATATATCTGCTCATTTTGCCTGTTTTTTTAGAAAGGATTCCTGAGCAGAAACACAGTGCACATACACAAGCTCATTTCAACCGTAAATTCATAACGACACAATAGTATAATACATAATACAGTATAATACATATAATACACGTAATACAATATATTGTTGTCCATCATGTTTACACAAACACATTATTCTCTCCTGTTTATAATACTTGACATACTTAAAAATGACATCAGCATTATAAAAATTAAATGAAAAGTCAAGCAGCTTTTTTCTAGTTTGGCAACATGAGTGACTAGGTCTGTCAATGTCATACCTCCTTAAGCATAAAATTTTCTACAAAATTTCACCTGATACACTCACAAAATACCAAACACTATTGCTTAAACACTAAAGAGGAGGCCCTTACAATGTCAGCTCAAACTAAGGCAGTGACTTACCAGAGAAAAAAAATAGCCTTCCACAAACTGCACATTATTGTCCCACCAGACACACTTATATCCATGCTTCAATATACAAATCAGTAATATAAATAAAGCAAAGTTAAGCAATAGTAAAGAGATCTGCTGGTATGGAGGCAAGTGTGATGGAATTTCCAAAGAAATCAAAGCTAAGAATCAGCTTAGACTACATACACAACACATTGTATTCTCAGGATATAGAGGATATAGAACAGAATGACACTGCTTTCATGCTGTTACATTATTATCTCATGCAGAGACTGCCATATAAACAAGTCAAGAGTATGCCACTAATTTACATTGTCTTCCATTTAAATTAACACACAGCTGTCTATTTGCAGATGATTTACCTGAAATGTGCATTTATAGAAGGTGATTGTAAGTGTAATTAGGTCATCTCCAATGTGTGACTTACTACCAGTAGACAAACAACTGAAGATGTGATCTTTAAATTGTGTAGACTTCACATCTATATTATTATCAATCACAATTAAATGATGTTTAAACGTTAGGGTTGTATATCTTGTAAAAGTATTCAGTAAAGGTGCAGTGGGCTCACTTGTTGTCTCTGTACACTGAGCAGGAAGAGGAAATATTATTTTAACTTTGGAAAATATTACAAACAGCACCTTTGAAGTACAGCAATGCCTTTTATTTTTAATGGCTTGAAGGATATGTAGCACAAAGATTTTATTTTAAACCATTACCATAACACAAACACTGTATACTTTAAGTCCTGTATCATTAACACACTGTATTGCATTCAACCTGTTCGATATTGAGATGTGCAGCGGGATTTGTTCTTGCATAGTAGTCTTTATTATAACTACTAACAGGCACTTTCTGAATTGGAAGCTTGAAGTGCCAGGCTAGCGATGGACTTTAACACACAGGTAGAGGCTCTGTGGCAGGTACCTGCACTAGCAACATAGTTAGAGGCTAACCGGTGTAGCCTTTTGCCACCAAAAGTGTTATAATGGCCAGGCATGACCTGGTCAATCTCGTTTTTATTGGCCATCTCCACCAGCCTTTCACAGCTATGCACATAGTCGCTGATCCTACTGTAGGGCAGCCAATCGATCATGGAACCATCATAGACCACGTCACCACTAAACAGCATCTTGTTCTCCTTATCATGGAGGCAGATGCTGCCTCTGGAATGACCCGGCATATGGAGGACAGTCAGTTGCCGGTCCCCAAGATTGATGACATCGCCTGGGAACACAAGGAGAGGCAGGAAAAGGAAGACAGTGTGGCAAATGGATGCTGTTGCAGCACTGCGCTGCAGTACTGACACAGCAGATACTGTATCTACTCTTGTGTACAAATTACAAAACAGTGATGGATTTCTGAGGTATGTGTGTGTGAACTTATTCATGAAGTCTCAAACTTGGCCCAAGAACAAATGTTTTAAAGTGAAAAAATGTCAAGACAAGCTTACTTTATTAGACCAGTGGCTTATATTTGTTAATATTTGTTAACCATGCACAGATATGAATAAATATGCAAAAAACAATGCAGAATCGGGCTAACGACAAATAAGATCCACTTATCACAGATGATTCAGGATCTCTACTGTTTATGATAATTCTTGATTTTTAAAAATGTATATTTACTTAATAAATAATAAAACTGCACACAAATAGAGCACTTTTTAGTAGACAGAATACTTTAGTTCTGAGCAAAAAAAGAAGAATGTATATTGACTTTAGAAATGTTAATTATTTTTCCATGACATTGTAAAGATTTGGTAAATCAACAAATGCCCTGCCCTGTAATTGTGTATCTATACCATTAGGTTGATTATAAAGGCACATTAAACACTTGGCTTGGCTTTCACTACTGACATGCCTCTGGTCAGTCTATGATAACTTGATTTGTTCTGACCTATCTCCAAATCTCTTCGATGATATTATGTAGGATTGCTTGGGATGAAGTTATGCAATTAGATGCACGATAATCGTTTGAATATCTTTTGAATTATATTAAACGTTTGATACATAGAATACTGCATCAAATATTGCAATGCATCCCATTGCATGTGCTGGATGACCAGTAATGGCATACCTTCTTGTTATATATGGGTTGGAGTAACCGCTTTTACTCGGTATGGAGGCAAGTGTGTGGTTTACTACAAGTAGACACACAACTAAAGATGTGATCTTTAAATTGTGTAGACTTCACATCTATATTATTATCAATCACAATTAAATGATGTTTAAATGTTAGGGTTGTATAACTTGTAAAATTATTCAGTAAAGGTGCAGTGGGCTCACTTGTTGTATCTGTACACAGAGCAGGAAGAGGAAATATTATTTTAACTTTGGAAAATATTACACACAGCACCTTTAAAATACAGCAATGATTTATTTGATACATAGAATACTGCATCAAATATTGCAATGCATCCCATTGCATGTGTTGGATGACCAGTAATGGCATACCTTCTTGTAAAATATGGGTTGGAGTAACCGCTTTTACTCGGTACTGTCTTGCTCTCCATCCAGGTGCTGGGTCCTCCACAATCTCGTGGTCAGAAAGCCATGTCACGGTCTCGAAGTTATCTCCGTTAGCCAGAGCATCCACCTCCGCCTTGTGCACGCCCACCTGTTGAAACTGATGCAGTCCACCTGAATGATCAAAATGCACATGCGTGCCGATTGCTAAGAGTGGGTTCTTTCGCTTCAAGTCGTCCCCTAACAACCCTTTAGCACTGATGTACTCAGGTAGACTCCGTAATCCCAGCCCGGTATCTATGACGACGTCTTGATGAGACCCCCGTATGAGCCAGATATTTGCCGTGTTCCCCGATTCAAAAAACCGCTCCTGGATCCAAAACAAACCGTTAACCAGCGATTTGTGCGCGTACCAATCGATCGCAGACATCCCAATACATTCAAGTGGTTGTTAGGGTAAACAAAGGTAATGCTATGGTTGTTAAGCTATAATGTGGGTTTCAAATATAGCTGCATTAGTGTTCTGCAAGAGCCACACGTAGCTTTTCTCAATCTGTAGCGCGATGACGTTTGGAGGACCAATACTTATATTGACAGAGCCGTTAAAAAAGAGAGTTGCGACGTTCCCATACACCGTCATTGGAATAATGTGGAAGTAACTCGTCATGTAGCGACACTACAAAACGAGCAACACTCAACTTACACAACCAGTCATATTTGTAACTACTGTAATTACTGTAGTTATTTGAAAAGCCTGCTTTCTGCCATCTTTTTCTCCCCGTCGGAGGTCGAAGGGATTTCTATGAGGACTGCTATTTCTATGAGGAAAAGCTTATCTACCCTCTCACATATACTACATATATTTTATGTTAAAATGTTGCCTTGTTTATTTTGCAATATTAAAGTTATTTGTTGGATAAAATTGTGCAACTGCTTGCATTTATTGATATTTCAATATTAATGTATTGTGCATGTTTATATGATTGTCTTAACGTAACATAATGATGTGAGTAATTATGACCACAAAAGCACGAGAAACATAATAATGTATACATTAAGTATACATTATAAAAAAACTGAAAAACTGAATAATGCTGTCTCTCCATCACTCTCCAGACAAAATGCAACTATAAATGTGCAGTCAACGGTAATCAATTTACATTGTGCGTTAATAAATAGTCGATGTTGCTGGCTGTCCCAAACCGGTTGACTACGCAGATTTGTTTGTCTGTTTATTGGTCGTCCTGATGACGCCACAGACGCATGCGCAGTAGGAAGATGATGACACACCTCGATTACTCGATTACTTACTATAATCATAAACTTTATATACTTTGCATAAAAACGTTTTGGACAAACTACAGAACTACTACTGTATTTAAAAAGTATTTTACAGTACTACTACTGTATTTAAATTTTACACACTATGCTGTAACCCTGGGGTGGGCAATTATTTTTTTCCATAGGGCCACATGAGAAACCTGAGCTGTGTTCGAGGGCCGAACCAATAATAACCTGAACTTAACTATGTTCGATATTAATTTTCTCCACCTGTAAAGAGCAGTAAATTATATAATTTTCATTATGCTACTGGTAATCAGAAAAATATTCTATTACAAAAAATAGATATAATATAATATTTTGGAGTAAGTCAAAAATACAAGTCATGAACAGGAAAACCATAATTACATCAAGTATGTCATTTTATTTTTGACAGACTCAGAAATACTGATTTACATAGTTACATAGTTGTTTTGCAAATGTAAGCAATTAAATAACTAAATACAAAAAGCAATAAATGCTGTAGATGTCTGTTTGTTCATATTTCTAATTCTGTGAGAAAAGTCAAGTTTGGGCTTCAACAAGTGTACTGAAATCTGACTGAAGGTCTGAGGTGGATATGTGAAGACTGGACAGCACAAGACGTGCACATCAGTGAAGAAGGATCTGTGTTTGGATTTGTTGAACTGCACCTCAGTAATGGAGGATCTGTGTTTGGATTTGTTGAACTTTAGCACTGAGAAAGTCTGTTCACATATATAGGTGGATCCAAAGAAAACGGTTTACTGTTTCTTGCGATTTTGTGCGACATGATATAACTTGCCTTGGCAGCTGCATTCCTGGATGTGTGAAGTTTCGTGAAAAATCCTTGTTGGTTCTGCAGTTTAGTCAGCAAGGCATCCGACTCCTTGACCTGCTCTTTATCAGACAACTTCTTGTATTTTTCTGCATGTTTGGTCGCGTAGTGCCGGTTTAAATTGTATCCCTTGAGCACAGCGACCTGTGCACCACAAACTCAGCACACAGCTTTCCCATTAACCTGTAAATAAATATTTCGCAGACCATGTCTTGTTAAAAATGCGGCATTCGGTTATCAATCTTTCCTTTTTTTCGCATGAGTTGACATTTTCACGGTCTGAAGGTACGCTTGCAACTGCCGCCTGCGCATGCGTTCGTACATAAAGACTTTCAAAATAAAAGCAGCAAGCGTGCATGGCGTAAACTAGTTTTCATTTACATTTCTTGTTTGTGAATGGCCGGACAAGAAGGGTCAGGTCTGCTGTAACCTATCTGTAGTCCTTTTTGTGAGATATACAAAACCTTGTCACAACTAAACATTGAAAATCTTGTGGAGAATAATTTACGTTGGCAGTACATCCACGTCTTCCAGTATTATTTTTATTAATACAATATTGGAAGTGTATACATACAACCGTTTTTATCTCTGCAACTGACCGTGAAGAACCCGTTTAAAAATATTAATTACTTGACTCATTTTTGCTTCCCCTCAACAGTAAATATGGCTTAAATACAATAAAACGGGTTCATTTTAAAACGTTGCATTTATATAGCATTGTATATAGCATTGTTTATATAGCATTAGTAATATATTAGATTTTTTTCTCACTAAAAATAACGTTGACATTATGTTTAAAGTATTACACAAAATGTAATAATTGCTTATGAGTATTGATTACATATTTTAGCCTTTTAAGCAAATATTATGTGATATAAAATGTAAGCTCTGCAACAAACACTGAGCATGCAGGTAAAATATGAACGATTTTGCAGATCGGAATCCAAACAAACTGTCGTTAACAAAACTAAAACATTAACGTGAAAATTAAAACACTAAACAGCAACACGTCATCTGCACATGCGTGATAAAACGTCTACTATGTCACGGATTTAATGATCATCAGCAATGATCATCTTTATTGGTCAATACGGCAATGGGAACCGCCTAATTTATACATATTAATAATTTAGGCTAGTTTCATTTAAATTGTTTGCAGGTGCTCATGCAGAGTTTTTGAGTCTTAAACTGTATCCAAATAAGGTAATCAGTTACAAGCTTACTATTACACATCTATATTTAACTGATTATTCTCCAACACAGCTAGCCATATCAGCGATGTCGTTCTCACAGATCTTTTATCATGAACAATTCTAGGGATATTTAATTGATCAAAATGGCAGGAAAGGGTAGAGGTATAGCTGCTTTTACCTTCAACATAGAGGCCCTGGGCATCACCAGAGGTTCCATGCCTGAGGCTCAAAGAGGACCAACTCCACTCTTCCCAGTAAATCATTTTAAATCAGTGATTAGATGATGATTGTTCAATTTATAATTACCCATGAATCCTGACTTGTTGTAGTTCAAGGCATGAAGGTACTTAACAGATGAAATAACTGTATGCTCTGTTTCTAGCAAATTGAATATAAACCAGGGCCTTTGAAAGCTGGAGAAGATGAAGACTACATGAGAGCACTGAAACAAGAAATGAGAGGACGAATGAAAGATCTTCCTTTTAACGTAAAACCTCACACAGGAAAGAATGGCAAGTAGCAATTACTTAATTTTTCTAACCTGTGAAATGTTATTGCTTTTAACTGGGTGTTGAGGTAATCACACTGGGATGTAATTGCATTTTACACTGCCATAAGACACTAAATCTACTTGGCCCCATGTTTAAGTGAAATAGCATTACTAGGGAGGATTGAGCTTTCTTGGAAATTTAGTCTCTTAAAGTATAAAGAATGATGAAAGGCTTAAATAAGAAATGTGGTTTAAAAATACAGTTTAAATATGTATTTCACTCGTGATGTGTTTAATAATATGCAGATGTGGAGCGGTACAAAGAAAAATACACAAGGGAAATTAAAAAAATCGAGGATGGTACATGGACACCAGGTATGAGCACGGCTTACACTGACAGCTGCCTGACAGATTGTTGATAAATAAAGGATTTGTTTTTTAGACTGGAAGTGTCTTCCAAAGGAGTTGAAGCCACAGAGGAAGATAATAAAACGAAAAACAGGTAAATAGGCATGGTGACAGAAACCATATAAACCATGAGCAAAATATGAACAACTTTAATATTTACAGATTCTAAGAAATCCAAAGTGATCTCAAAAAAAGACAAGGATGTGCTGACTAAACTGGATGTGAGTTCTGACATTAAAGCTGCTGCAGTTTACACATTTTTTTAAGCCTCTTGTACTGCAAACAGATGTAATTGAATGAAGGTGTCGTCTCACTTGGTCTTGTTGGTCAGGAACTTGAGAAGAAGGGAGATGTGAAATCTGATGAGGAAGATGAAGAAAAGGTGGAGAAGAAAGGAGATGACGAAGAAGAGGAGGAGGAAGAAAATGAAGGTGACCATGATGAAGAAGAACTTGAAGAGGTAAATATTAATGACATAGGGAATATTGGACCAGGAATATTGCATTATATCTCACAGAATGTCATAGATGCTATTGCCAAATTAAATCCTCTCGCCTTTAAAGCAATTATGCTATAGGGCAGGGGTTTTCAAAGTCAAAGACAGTGGGCCTTTTTTTATGAGCCATCATACACAATGACAACCCCCTTACACACACCCACTCACACCGAACCAGCAATTGTCAGACAATTGGTAATCATTAATTTATCATTTTCTAAAATTACTGTAAAAATAAAGAAACAAAAACAGTGCCAGTTTCACATGAAAGGACAGAACATAATTGCTGTCCATCCCAGTCAAAATCACCCAAAACCAACAGAAGATTGGGAGAACTGTAAACAAAAATGCAAACCTCTATTAATATGCCTACATTCCTACCCTAGTGAGTGATGGGCATTTGGCACATTAAGACTGTGTGTTGGACTTAGAGAGGCATTTGCTGGCAAGTTTGAGTCTGTAAATTGCTTGAATGCGACAAGCTGTATTTTTATACAGGAGAGTTGCAGTTGCTCTGTTGAACTACATAATGCCTGTTTCACACCGCATGTGTTAGTGGTGACAGAGCGCTTGCAGCATGAACCGCTGTCTGTGCACAGCCAAGACAAAAATTGATACATTAATGCATTTAGCAGACGCTTTAATCCAAAGCAATTTATAGTTCATTCAAGTTATACATTTTGTCAGTGAATGTGCTCCCTGGGAATCGAACCCACGACCTTTGCATTGTTAGCGCAATGCCTACCAACTGAGCTACAGGAACACATTATTCTTTTGCTTCATTATTGTTCCTCTTCAAGAAGCTTTGTTTTATCCAAATCAGCTTTCATTCTCCTGGGATGCCCTGCTATAGGGCATTTTATTGCATAACGTTTTGATAATCAACAATGAATGTTTTAACATGCTGCTGCAAATCAACTGAATTCCAAAACAAGTAACTTCCTATTACCCTCAAAACATAATTATTTTTGGACTAAAATACAGGACAACCATATTCTGCTGTTGTGTGAACAAACAGGGCCTTGAATTGTACGCATTACACTTTGAAAACCCCTGCTATAGAGCATTTTATTGCATAACGTTTTGATAATTAACAATGAATGTTTTAACATGCTGCTGCAAATCAACTGAATTCCAAAACAAGTAACTTCCTAATACCCTCAAAACATGATTATTTTTGTTTTGGCAGGAAAATGATTACATAGCAAACTACTTTGAAGATGGTGATGATTATGGAGCAGGAAGTGATGACAACATGGATGAGGCCACTTACTAGCTATTGTAATGTTCATTAAGCTCATTAAAATCTTATTAAAAATGAAAATAACCATCATACAAGAGAACTAATGATATCAATACATTTATATATTAAAAATAACTACATTTCAGATTTAATTTATACACCTAACGACTAGCTTAGTCGATGCTAACAGTCATAAAAATAATTAGGAGGTTTAGATACTAAAATATAATTCCTTTATTTTAACATGCACCTACAGTATACACAAAGGCACATTCTGTTCAAATGTAATCACTGTATTCCATGTTTCACACAAACGTTTATGTCTCTGCTGATTAACTTTATATGAACACAAGCGTGAAAACATTGTACAAATCACTGTGCTTTTGCTAGACAAAACCAGGCTTTCATTATGGTTCTTTTTCCCAAGCAAAGTTTAAAAATGAAAACCAGCAACATTGTTACCATAAGTCAATACTGATTTTGGATTCTACATTTCTTTACATTGCTGTTTATTTCCCTGACAATCATACAATGGCAGCATGTCTTTAACAATATATTGCATTTCACCCTTAGGCAAACTAAATTAAAGAGGTACAAAGCTATACACTATAGACTCATGAGTGAAACCAGCATCCAACCATGCAAAATGCAAAAAGGGAAAATTCAAAGGACTGTAATAATTTTGTGGTTAATCAATCTTCTGTGTTATTTAAGTTATTTTCAGCTTTGAAATGTAGTTTTGCACATAACTTCCCTAAGTGACCCAAACTGATTCCCTGGTGCTTACCAGCTCAATTTAAGGATTTCTAAGTTTCTTCATCATGCTTCACAGAAGGTTGCTGTTCAATAACAGGCTTCAGGTGAGAGTCTTGGTAAGAGACAGCTTTGGCCTTTGGTAAAACCAATGGCTCAGCAACAGCTGGCTGTGTGGGTCCAGGCCTAATGTAGTCTAGTGTAGCGTGGTGGCTAACATCTGCTTTCAAGAGAACCTCACAGTACAACAGGTAAAAAACTGGTGTAACAATGCCCACGACCAACATAATAACCACTGCAGTCCACCATCTCATTTCCCAATCTGCTCAATAGTACAGATCTTGTTTCTGGGATGGCCTGCGATCAGGGTCACCAAGAAGTGGCTGCTCCAGCAAGGAAACTACCTCACTCAGGCTATTCCTGGAAGGGGCAGAGGACTTAACAAGAAGTTTTATGTCCTTATCCTTCTTCTGCAGGAAGCACTCCACGCTATTAACAGATGAGGAAGATGATGATGAGTCCAAAGAAGCTCCAGATATTGGTCTCTCTGTGATCCTGCGAATGGCACCGGGCAAGCGAGTTTTAAGGGAAGTGGTGTTGTGGGTTTCTGTTAAAGAACTAAATTTCCCTACAGGAATTTCTTATAGACCGTAGCGCAAAAAAGTCCTGCTCAATTAGAAGATCGTTGGACAGCTTTATGTCTGCAATCTATAACACAAAACATGACAAAGATCTTTAAAATCATTTCAAGCCCTGAAAACCACCACCCTACAATACAGATTTCAAATGCATTTGTAGTCACAGGTGTGCTTTTATTGGCTTTGACACCAGCAAATGCATCTAATGCCATCACATTTTAGGAGTCACTGCCAGAAATACCAAAATTTCATATCAGCTTGTTGTTAGTCTTTTTTGTTTTTACACAGATGTGAAAAAGTGATAAGTAAAATTTTCTTTTGGTTGGTGTTATAAAAATGCATGGTTTCTATTACTTTAAATATAAATCTTTAAATTTTCAGCTAAAATAATTTGTGATATGGTAATGGAAGTAGAGTTGCACAATTCTAAGAATTTTTAAATTAAAATTTTTAAAACACCTGCTTTGCAACCCTAAAAATACATCATGATGTACGATTTTGGTCATACCAATATAAGGGTACCTTACCAAAAGAAATGTTGCTAAGGCAAACCAAGGACTTACAGTGCAAAAATACTGCAAAGAAATACTGATCAAAGTAAATCCCTCTTTTATTTCCCTTCTCAGGTAGACAATATTATCCTTTGGATCTTTAGACGTGCTCTGGCAATGCCTTTCCCTCCCTCTGGAACACAGTTCAAAGGTCTCGCCATCCTTCTCTGAATATTCAGTCTTTGAGTTGTATCCATAAGTGTACATGTAACTGCATGTAACATGCGGTTTGTTATCTTCAATTTGTTATCTACAAATTGTTCTCTCTCCATATAATCACGCATTGCTATGTAATTTAATTAGGTGTATTTAAAATCATATGTAAACACTGTCATCAGGTCTGTGCTATTATGCTGATGTAACCCACTCAAATAATTGAGGATGGATTGATGGAAGACTTCTATCAATATTTATAATAACTGAGAATAATGTGTTCTTTATTCACATTTTTTTATGTATTTTATTTTTTTTATTTTTACTTGATGCATAGCATGTTTGGGTATGTAAAACAAATGTACAAATGTAATTTTTTGGTTACTCTGTTGTGAAATGGAATTGACTATTAGCTTTGCGTCGATGGTTGCTGACGTCACTTTTTGCGCCAGCTTGTGGTGAGAAATGCGAGCCGCGTTTTGGCTGTCGCATTATCTTTTCCATCTTTGCCAATTCCC
>JAZGTJ010009989.1:0-18681 GCA_036877575.1 Botia almorhae | reverse complement strand
AAAAAGTGGATATGTGAGGAAATATTTGTAATGCCGCCCTTTTCATCATTTGACTCATTGAGTGTGACATTCACAGCTTGTGGCTTGAGCTCTGTGCCGATTTTTACTTTTCCATTTTGGAAGTGTCCCATTTCCTTCAAGGTGTTAATGGGCTTTCAGAAAATGAAGCCATCAACAGCTCAGTTCAGACAGGAAATAGCTCACACACACACACACACACACACACACAGATGTGAAGACATAACAATGATTGGAGTCTTAATGCAATTTCCAGATGCTAGGTCAAGTAAAATTCACAGAGATAATAAGAATGATCCATAGAGACTTCTACGAATTCTCTCTTCTGAGAGAGTTCTAGGAATTGTCACGTTTACGTAAATTCTGGCGTGATTCGGTTCTACTGTAGATTTAAATAAATGTCTTACAGTCTAGGGAAAGTTTAATACGTTGCAAATAAATGCGTGCTGCTAACTTTTAAATGTTTAATATAATTAATTATCAAGCCAGAACTAACCAAATTTAACATTTTTAATCATATATAATATTTCCCCCTCTGAGGCCCAGTAATAATGTTAGTCAGGGCTTCTTGCCAAGTCATAATTTAGCGTTAAAATTAATTTAGTGGGGTTCCGAAGTCTGAGACCACACAGAAAGTTAAAAAATCTAATTTAATCGAAAACTTGGAAATAAACATGTTTTAAGATCTTGAGAATGATCAGATTTAAAGAAAGATCAGACTCACTCGTGAATCTGTGCGCCGTAGCACTCCATCTCTTTGACGACAGCGGTGAGTTTGGTGAGAAGTTTGTGGTAGGCGTCCAGGATGAGCAGGTCATCTTCCCGCAGCAGGAAACGCAGGCCGTGACCTTCTGCTCTGCACAGACTGTGTCCTGACGGAGCGGCCATGCTGGTGATACTATGCTGGACGTAAACCATGGGGTTCAGCTTGCCTGATCACACCAGCCAGCCAGGTTCCAGTAAAACATGTGGTATATTAACATTATAATACACACACACACAACACACACACATATGATGTTTTTAAATGAGTAAGTTATATATGGTTATATATATAATGTATTATGGTATTTATATATTGCTTTTAAATTGTGACAATGTAAACTGACTTACCCTGTTCGGAATTGCACCCTCCTTTTTCCAGAGTGTTTTTCCTGTTGTCCAGCTGGACTCCGAAGGCGCTTCCAAGGGAAGTGGTGGTCTTTGGATAAGAGACCTCCATGACGTTAATGTGGCAGTTGGTGGGGCAGAAGTCACTGCTATGTAGAGGGGAAACCTTGGTCTTGGCCTGCTTGAACGTTGGCCAGGCCCTGTTCCTCAAAACCCGTGAAAACTGAGAGCAGACAATGAATTCTGTTAGCTGGGTATACATCCACTGACACACCCCACACTGTAAAGCATAATGATTGCTGAGGAAAGCCAAACTGTAGCTTGCCAATCTACAAGCTTAAGTAATACAGTTCCTGACATGCTACTGAAAATCAGCTGCGTTGATACTTTTGGCTAGTGCTTGATACCACTTGCAGAAAATCAATTATTTAGGGGTCACATAATTTCAAAGCAGGACTGTGAGAAGATCCATACTGTACATAAAATGCAAAGACCGCGTTGGACTGAATTGAAAGTTATGACTTCAGACACAGGGGCATGTAACTGAATCAGTCACAGGCTGCCAGACCTCAAAAAAAAAACCTTGAAATCTTGTCTTTGTCCAACAATCCCATCATGACCCTGGTCTTTGAGTATGGCTGTGGTCTCGAACTACACTGGAAATAGTGAATACATTACAGCTGCTCTGGATGCGCAGCCTTCTCTGGGACTGGACTTCCCACAATCCTGGCTAGCCCTGACAAACAGGGAGCTTCAATGTCCGGGGCCTGGACCCCGCCCGACCTCTCACGGGGCCCCACTGAGAATGTAGCAGAAGGGAAATTATGCAATGGAACGGTATGTTCAAAGCTATTTATAGCCAGTGAAGCAATAGCTAATTAATCCAATGCTGAGCGGGATGTTGAATCAGATCACAAGAAAAAACAAAGGAAACTGTCATCTGCTTGCAGACATATTTTTCTTTTCTTGCTCCAAATAAGAGCAGCTGATGGAAATTAAAAATGACATTTTGCACAAGCCCGTTTCCCTTGATACTGGTCGCATATTTCATCAATCAAGGACAGCTGGTGTTGTAAAGGACAGGCCAGGACCGTTTCCTGTTTGCTAAGCTAAATAGAAGCGCTACAAAGTGCCGGCAGTATCTAAAGGCCAGCCAAAGAAATTCATCAAGAAATTCAGAAGACAGAATGGAAAGGAGAATTAGACAGCATTAGACCATCTCCTTTTGTGTTCTGTGGTTAAAAAAGAAAGTTTGAAATGACGTGAAAGTGTTCATAGCATAAAATTTAAACATAACAAAGTTTTGCTTTTAAACGTTTTCTGAATGGTTTTAAATTGCATTTGGGTAAACTTCAATTATTTTGTGTTTAATAAATAAGCATAATTTGACTTTGAAAAGTTTTGCTGGTACACTGGTTTTGCTGTGTTCCTGTAGCTCAATTAGTAGAGCATTGCGTTAGTAGCACAAAAGGTTGTAGGTTCGAAAACCCAGGGAACACATATACTGATCAAATGTATACCTTGAATGCACTGTAAGTTGCTTTGAAATGGTAAACAGCACGATTATGCCGGTGCACCAGCTAGATCCGCTTCAAACCAGCACTAACTAGCACAAACTTGTCTTGCTTGACAGTTTGCTTACCTTCCTGTAATTGGTGATTCTGCGGTTGATATGCTCCAGTCTCTCTCGACACATAGCACTGAACCTGGTCTGCAGGTCTTCAGGGATGAGCTCTGTGCTGGAGCTCAGTCGACTGCAGGTCTGTACCAGCTGCTCATCATTCCTGGCTAGGGCTTCTAAAATCTGACAAAGCACAGAGAGAGAGTGAGACACGAAGCATGGGTGTTTTGCTCACATTAACAGAGGAACGACAAAACACACATCTGTTGTAACATGGATAAAGTGAGTAAAACTGCCAAAAGTCAAGTTGATTTAAAACTCTATGTGGATCAACCAAAACAGATAAACAAAACTTTGTTGTTCCCTTGTTGGTTATTTAATACTTATTTCCTTAAAGGGACAGTGCATCAAAAATGAAAATTCTGTTATAATTACTTTATGATGCTTTTTGTCGTTTTTAGAGTTTTTACAGACCCTGGTTACAAACCATTGCATGAAGCAATGTTAACAATCTGTTTAAGATCTCTTTTTGTGTTACAGACTTTTTTTTGCATTCCACAGAAGATGAATATGAATATGACCATTTTTATTTATGGCTGTACTGTTCCTTTAACACTATCAGAACTGTTAAAACAATACAGACCTTACAATAAAACCAGCTTAATTACTCTTAGATGCATTATGGGAGTGTTTTACATACGCAAAAAAGGGCATTTATGTATACTGTATGCAAGTATACTATGAAGTACCCTAGTTCAGTAACATTTTAAACCAAACTGAAGTACCAATCAAACTTAAACTTTACTAACAAACACACATGGTGGTTAGTGTTTTCTCACACGAGAGACAGACGTCTGTTCGTGAGACAACAGAGGAGATAAGCATGCAGAGACCATTACAATTGTATGTAAAGTGCCTAACAGCATCGCGATATTCAAATTCATCTGAGGAGAGCTTTCAGAGAGGAAGTGCAGGCCGACCCCAGCAGCTGTTTATAATAAAGCAGTTAAGTGGCAGTTAAGTGAATTAAACACGAAAGAGTTTCTTAATACGTAGAACATGTAGCATATTAGAGCCACATTAGAGAGCACTGCTGTAGCGTCACCACCAAGCTGCGATGCCGCACAAGCTTGTCAGCACAACTTTGAATGGTCTTACCCTGCAGCTGTTGATTCATTAATGTCGATGGTAAATCGCACAGAACAAACTTTTAGGGAAAAGACATATGACGCGTCCATTTGTAAACAAGCGTGATGCTCATAATTTAAAGAAGCTGGGACCACACAAGGGACAATACACACTAAAGACAACACGCTTTACAAAACTTTCTTTTACTTTTTCTTGCTTGTATAAATACGGACACGTAAGCGTACAAACGTCATATATATTGTAATGGGAGTATTGTAATATAACAGTGATCCAATTAAATACAGTAAAATCTGCCAGCCACAGTTAAGATTTTTATGACATTAAAATGGACAATACTTTTTTTGTATAGCTTCCTTTTGGCACACAAAAAGTTTTTTTTTAATTGTACTTTTTTTTTACTGTTTATAAAATATATATATATATATATTGCATCTCATCATCTAATCATCTAAGATTTTTATGACATTAAAATGGACAATACTTTTTTTGTATAGCTTCCTTTTGGCACACAAAAAGTTTTTTTTAATTGTACTTTTTTTTACTGTTTATAAAATATATATATATATATATTGCATCTCATCATCTAATCTATCATATGGCCCCAGACAACATGAAAAATACTATATGACGTACGTCTGTGCTGCTTTTATTTATTTAATTTTTGCTATTTCAAGCTTATCACCCCCAGTCCAGTAAAAACTGTCTAGAATATTCCTCACAAATGCACCTTTTGTGCTCCACAGAAATAATAAAAGTTTACTGGTTTGAAACAACATATTTTTACATATTTTTTGTAAACGGTGTAAACAGAGTAAACAGCAACAATTTTCATTTTTGGGTGTACTGTCCCTTTAACTAAAACAGCAGATTCACAGATACATGACAGTAATAAACTTTGCATGTTTATGTTTTGTTTTGAAACTCTCTTCCCTTTTCTAGTTTCCACACAGCAACAAGCGCTGTGATTTAAACCATTTATCCTTTTACTTCACAGCAGGGGGGCGCGAAGAAGACTTCCATTTGTCACACACACACTGTGATTAATACACTACTCTGTCAGCTTCTATCAGCGCTTGTGTGTTATGTGTGAACTTTAAAGAGCCCCTCACAATGCAAATATACACAACAATCTCTCTTGTCTCCGCTGCTTTTGTAAGAACTGAATTACTGGTCTTACAAAGCAGAGATGATGGCTGGTGTCACATGACTGTGACACAAGTCATGTGACTCTAACCTTGGCCGTGAGGCTGAAGAAGCCTTTGGGTTCCACCATCTTCTCCAGGACGTGGCACTTCATTCCAGCTGTGCTGTCGTATTCGTACATGACACCATACTCCAGATAAACATTATCCACCGTCAGGCTAACATGGTCCTTTTTCCCATCTATTAAGGCGATGGTATTGACTTTATCCATGACCTCTGTTGAACACACACACACACACCATTCATCGATGTTTCAGTAGACTGAAGACACAAATATAACATTTTTATAAATAACATTTTAACATTTAACACCTAACAATTCCTGTAACACTTAAGAGTGTTCCTGGAGCTCAATAGGAACAGCAACACAAAGATTGTGGGTTTGATTCCCAGGCAACACACCTACTGATGAAATGTACAATTTGAACGCACTGTCGCTGGATATAAGCGTCTTCCAAATGCATAAATGTAATTTCATTGCATGTCTGTCATCAGTAAGATAAAGGAAACTACTGTGTCTTAAGTGTAAGTTACGATCTGTCACTGGAGCTCATCATGAAAGCAGTAATCTACTATATTTCCTGTTTCATGATAAAATACCAAATCTCTCTCCAAATCTTTATTGCTGTTTACTGCTGCACACAGATCCCTCAGCTGAGCTAATAAGAAATAGTCCTTGTTTATGGTTTTATTAGGTCATTAAAGAGGAGATCTTATCCTCAGTGAGCAGTGTAAATCTCACTGATTACATTACTGATGAAAACGCGCATAGCTGTATCTCCAACAAAGTACTTTTACACCTAAACAAATACACAATAAAGCTTTAACAATACAGAAAATGTGAAAAGAAATGACCCATTTAAAGTGCCCAAACTGAATACCAGTATGCAGAATGTAAGTTTACATTCATTTTAATTACATTCGATTTAAATTTTAACCAAATTTTAAATCAATATTGTGTTGTCACATATTGTGTGTACATTTGGTTGGTTTATTTGGTTAGTTTTTGTCAATTTTCACTTTTTTCACAAAATTATTTCTGAAAATTATTTTTAATATTTCAGGTCAATTAAAATTAACTTAAGTAAAATTAAGTCGTTTTTGTGTTTACTAATGTTTACTAAATTAAAACTGGAAAACGTTTTTTTCAAAAGGCAAAAACTACGTCAAATTATTAATTCAAAATATTATTAAAAACGATGTTAAAATCAGCACTTCCTTTGAGCTCTCAAAGAACAAGAACGACAGCTGCAGCACTCGTCTCACACAGAGAAATAATACATGTTTGCGTGTGTGTAACAGCACCTTCAACTTGACACTCAAACACATCTTCATTCTCCCCTGCGGCAGGCTTCTGATTGGTCCTCTGGTGGTCTTCCTGTGCGCTCTCACTGTTGTTAAACACCCATTTAATGGAGTCTTGCTAAATAAGGAGCAATGAAATGACATACTCAGACTTGTTTTCATAACTAGGTTCTCAGTTTATGTGCGGATGTTTGGTTTAGTATGTTCTTACGCAGCTAACAGGAAACTTACCCAGAATGTTGACTAACATTATTTAAAAGTTCCCTCAAAGTTATCAAAAACATTCTTGCAGTAACATTAGTAGAACATTTTTAACATTATATTTTTTATAAATCAATAACGCTATCCTTAAGCAGTTAATGAAACGTTTTGAAAATGTTACTGAATAAAAAAGTTAATAACTTTCTTATAACAAAGCAATGATAATAACATTTTGAACATTCCTAGAACTTTTAAAATAACATGTTTAACATTTTTGCTACTTAGTGGAAATGTTAGGGAAACGTTCTTAAAACCAAAATTTGTTAGCTGGATTGTTTATGTGACTTCCACAGGACATCGTTTAAAATTACATTTTAAAATCGTATTTAAGATCTTTTAACATTTATTTTCCAAGTCCATACAGATTGAGATTAAATGGAGACGTATGCCGCTCAGATCTGTCACCTGAGAGATCATATGGTAGTTGTCTGCTCTATAGTTTCAGAAGATATTTCAACAACATCGCATACTGTTCTCAGATCTGCTGACACCAAAAAGTCTGCAATCAAACATTTGAGATTTGACTCAAACATTGCACATCAAATAAAATCATATTATTTGGACTAGCTTTACATATACGGCACTCACTGTCACCAAAGGTTTCAGTTCTGTCAGTTTTTCCTCTCCTGTGGAATTTTAGAAGAAACTATGAAACTTCAATGAAAAATTCGAGAACCTCTGAGCAATAAATTTCTCTACTAGGCTCTGTGTAGCTTTCAGGGTGGTTTGGAGTTTTGCACTGCATGCTCTGATTGGAGCATTTGCCTGAGGTTTCAGAAATGCTTTGAGTGGGGGCCCACTGAGAACATGGCTGTCAATGATACGTTTTTACAAACCAACTCACACCCACCCTGTCGCTGCTTCTGTGCGCGACTCCTCAGCATGTCCTCCTGCTGTTTTACCCCACTCGGGCTCCCCTGCTATGCTGAGATACTGAGACTCATTTTGATGGTGGGCCACAAATCTCTGCTCAGCAGGAGGGTGGGCACCCCCCACGCATTTCTTCTCCAACCCTGATGGAAACCAGAGTCCAGCCAACCAACCACACTGCATCCTAGCAGCCAGTGTCAAGCCTGGCTCAATCCTCTATCCTTTATTACCCTCCAGCACAGATCTGGCTGGCCCCATTTCTTAACCCTATAACCCTCACACCCCCAACTGGCTTTCTGGCCCTCTTCCATGCTCGGTTCCACCAAAAGGAGCCATAACTACTATTATTGCTGGTTGATGGCCCAGACTGGATAGCAAAGGATTCTCTTATGTCCTTTGTGGTGCTTTATAGATGGAGATTTAGTGTTTTGGGAGGGGTGCCGTTCTCTCACCTGCGTGGGCCGCCGATACTTCCTGCAGGCCGTGACGTGGGCGATGACACTCGCATGGCTCTCCTTGCTCACATTGATGCCGTTCACTTTAATGATGCACTGACCCGGGTGAAGGCCGGCGACAGCTGCAACGGTGCCTTGCAGGAGAGAAGGAGAGAAAGGTAACAGTGTCAATAAATGTCACACTACTGTATGTCGCGACTAAAATGCTGGAATACTTTCAAACTCAAATGGCTCTGTTCTAAAACCTACTGAGGTGACTACAAAGACAGCATTTTAAGTGCTTTATACCTTTTAGTGGCCCAAATCTAAGGTATTGTAATCATAACAGGCTTTGCTGGGAATGCAATCCCAGAATGCATCACAGTAAAAATACTTCTCTACCACAAAGTATTGGTATTACGTAATAAAGGATTATGTATTTCCGTATTTGTGTGTTCTGAGTATATTCATGCTATCAGCCTTTTATCTTATCAGAAAGTCATCAAACTCTTAAAAGGCAGCTGTCAGTCTAGGATAATTTCAGCTAACAGGGTAAGTTCTCAGAATGTTGTCTAACATTTTCTAAAAGTTCTCTCAAAGTTATCAAAAATGTTCTAGCAGTACTGTTATTAGTATAATATTTCTTTAACATTATATACCATATCAAAAGCGTTATTCTTAAGTAGTTAGTGGAATATTTTTAAGAACGTTTTGTTATAACCAAGCAAAACAGCATCTAAAGAACTGCATGTTTTAAACCTTTCTAGAACTTTCAAAATTATCTTTAACTTTTTGTTTCTTAATAGAAATGTTACGGAAGCATTCTTACAACCTATAATTGTTAGTTTGGTGGGCAGATAACTAGGTTTTAGAACACAGCCATGAAGTGTGTGTACGCAATGAGGCAACAAGAAATGAGGCAGAAAGAGAGACAGGCCTTGTTTGTGGCCACTATCAAAACAAATCTGCTAAACAAACAGTGTCTCCATACGCATACCCATAAATAGCCTTAGTCTATTTACAAGCAAAGCATGATAAATGACCCACATATTTTTTTTGTGGTTGTAAAATCCATGACTGAATGCCAGTTTAGACATAAGCAATTTGACCATCAATTTAGGGTTTTCTCTAACATAGACAGACATGTTAGGAAAGGCTCCACTTTCTGCATTAGAGCAGGTAACAGTCTGTAAACTAAAAATAAGTGTGTTTTTGTTTTGTTTCAGAAAAGCAAAACACACAACAGAAAGATCCAGGGCTGTTTGTCTGTAAATGGTGTGTGGTTTCTATAAATCATGTCTGAAGGCCAATAAGATATTTGAAGTTTTAGAATTAATAATTGGGGACAAAATACCTTCCAAACTAAGTATCTAGTTTGTTTGTATAATCTCCTAAACAAACACAGGGCCTAATACTCAATATCTCTCTGCATTAAAAGTGCTTGTTTGTGTAAAAGGTTCCTATGTTTTCTTAATTACATTTTATGGTCTTATATGGAGTTCCTACACCATATTTCTTTCCAAAGTAAACTTCTCTTCTGTAACAAGCAAAATTCAGGCAAAAGCGAAAACGTACAAGCAAGAACATTACCCAGTGTAATCATTATTATAACACCCTACTGAGCGCATGAACAGCAATCACCTGTTAGAGCAGTTGACCTTCTAAATGTGGGCAGAGAAACTCAAGCTTATATGCAACTACCTTGCAGACCAGCATGGTTTGCCAGTTATCTAGGCCAGCTTATGTTTAGTGTGGTGCTAGTCAGCAGCAAATTTTAGCTGGTGTAGCTGGTCAACATCTAAGCATAGCAAAGGAAGTTACCAAAGAAGTTAAGCTAGTTAAACCAGCAGTAAGTGCAATGTCCACCAGAATTAGCTACTGAATTCCCTTCAAACACACATCCTCTAACCCCCCCATCCCCCCTCGCCCCCAAAATGTCAACCAATCCAAATGCTTGAAACTGATAAGCATCCATAAAGACACAAGAAAACTTTCCCGATTAGCAATTATTATTTTTCAGTTTTTTCTGATTTATCTGAGGTTCAAAAACACAGCAGGATAACGGGCCAGAGCCCCGTCCAGCTGTACTCTCTTTTTTGTGTCATTTCTGAAATCTCACCTCTGCCGACCGCATGTACCACAGATGGACCGAACCCGCGTATCTGAAAGCCCAATCCGTCCGCGGAGTCTGGAATCTTGACAGTCCTACAAAGAAGATAAACACGCAGACATAAATTCAGTCTGGTTTCTGTTCCTGGTGAGTGCAGCATTCTGGAATTCCTTTCAACTATTTAAATCTAGATCTGCTAATAATAATTAAAAGAATTGTTTATTTTAGGATTGTTGCCAGATTGTTTATCTGGCAGCGTTTTTCATTTAACTGACATCAGGCTTCATAGCCAGGCCATGCAGATCAGATAGAATGCAAACAGGTGAAGTCTTTACATCATGGGTGAGGAAGTTCTCCACTTACTCTCTGGGTTTGGTGCTGACAAGTACCCTGAGAGGACCCTTGCTGTGGAGGCACTGCTTTAAGAAATTCTCTACTTCCTGGAAGGGTCTTAGGAAGACCAGGTCTCCATTAATGGCAAAGATCTTCTTTCCAACTTCCAGACCTGCCATCTGCATTTGAACCAAACAGAAAAAAATTTAATTACAGATATCCACATAGATGTACATATTGCATACTTTACAACGACCCCAGATGGTATTTGCTCAACATATAAGTTAACTAAGTAGTAAATCAAGAGGCTTCGTCTAAAGAAAGATACCACAAGTACACTTCTTAAGCTAAACATTTCACCACAAGATGAAATGTTGTAGCTGGCAGAAATAACTTCAAAATGACTTCATATCTACACTAATAATGACTAAGAAATGTAAAGGTTTATTTGAAGAAAATGTCTCTTCTTTGATTTGGTTACGTAATGCAATAAAATGCACATTTGCACATATCGTTTTGTTTGTACAATGAAGTGGTCGCTAGAACATCCCTCTTCCTAACAACACCTGAAACCAGATGATAAGTAGGTCCATGACTGTGATGTAACTAAAGCCTATTGGCTAGAGCATAAAAGGGGTCTTAATCTGCCTAAATATGTTGTGAGGCCACTGAATATACATCTCAACATTGATGGGTGGAAAAATGAATAGGACAAAATAGTAGACAGATAGCTAGATAGGTAGGTAGGAAGATAAGTAGATAGGTAAACAGATAGATGGATGGATGGACAGACATATTCATGTTTGACTTCCTGCTCTAAGCTCTCAAGTGGATCTAAGTCATTTACTCTGCATTTCATTGAATGGACTGGACACTTCTCTTGGCTGCTATAAATAAAACCATTCGTCTCCTACGGTTAAAAACACAGTGCACTGTTTCTGGATCATGCATTTCCTCTGCAGATTTAGCATGGGAAAAAACTCAGCTTTCCCTTATTTACTTCCTTTCTTTTTTATTCACTTTTTACCTCTTTAATTGTTTCTCTTACTCTCTCTGCTCCATTTACAGTCCCAAGTCTCGTTTCTTTCTTTTTACGAGACGGCCCTTCATCTATGTAAGTGCACAGCTGGATTTTATTGCCTCCATCTTTTTTTAGCCTGTTTCACATGCAATGCGCGTGAAGCTCATCCTGTGATGCACAACCCAGCTAACAATTTTAGGTTTTAGAAACGTTTCCCTAACATTTCCATTAAGTAACAAAACTTGTTCAAATGTTCTAGAAACGTTCAAAATGTCCCATTTATTAAATATTGGATTAATAATATTTCTTGGTTATAAGAACGTTACGCAAAACTTTTGTTGATTCTGTAATATTTAAAACATTTAACTGACAACTTAAGAATAATATATATATATATATAGTGTTAAAAAAGTTCTACTAACCTTACTGCAAGAACTTTTTAATAAAGAACTAAATAATAAGAACTTTTAGAGAATGCTCACTGTTAGCTGGAACATCACTTTACGCCTGGGCAGAATTACTCCCCATGTCACAACTGATCCAGTTTCTCTGACCACATTTACTGGGGTTTGATCTAGCAGATCAACATTTCAAAGCACTCAAAGAGAACCTCAAGTAAGCCACGACACTTCCCTTTGCGCGATCACAATAGCGCACATCAAAAAATGCCCATTATCGTACTGCAAGTTTAAACAGACTAAAAACCCATTTACACCACGGCTATAAAAATCACACCACAACAATAACAACACAGAGGAACAATATCATTGGGATCAGTTTCAAAGCATTGTTTCCAAGATGACAAACAATGAACCACTGACAGCCAATCAAAATCCACTCGAATTTAATAGGCTTGCACATTCAAAATGTTAAACTCATACGGAAGTATGAATAAAATTTGTCTTCAAAAACAACATGTAAAGTAACATCAGGTCATCTACACTCATCTTTGTAACTGTAGCACTCCAGCTAAGAGTAAACGTAAACAATTGTGGATTCATTGTTTATTGACGTATAAGAGCCATAGTTCATTGTATAACAACCAGATGGATCTGGATGAGCCAGTGCCAAGTTAAAAGAGCTTAATAGCAGGTGTAATCAACAACATGCTTGCTTGGAAAACAGTAGAAAACACGGTTAATAAACAGTGGCCTCCTGGTCCACAAATATACCTCAGCATAGGAGCCTTTCTCCACTGATTTGACCATTGGTACTCTGTTTCGGTCTTCCAGCGTGAATCCATAACCACACTCACTTGGCTTTATCTGAAACAACCGTAAACATCCAGATTATTCATGATGACGCATTACAAATCAGACTTGTAATCTTACATTTATGGTTTCTTAGTTAAAAAGTGTTAGTCTTTCCAATTAAAATATGCAGCTTTAATATTTGCTTTAAATAATTGACAGGTTTCATCATTTAACTGTGTGGTAAATGTATTCAGAGATACAATTCCATTATAATATAAGACTCAAGAATCAATGAAAAAAATGTCTTGTTTAGACTCTTGCATTACGTGCATAACCAACATTCACAACAACGTTTTCATGCATTTAAATATTGAACCGCAGCCAATGTTAATAGTGTAATTATCCAATGTTAGTGATGGAAATTATATTAATATTATACACAAATTATGTTACTTCACATGAGCAGTTGAAATGTAATATGCAAAATTAAAGATCTGAAGCACACGATTTCATTATGATATTTGATATTATGATATATGAAGTTTGAATAAGCTGGGTCAGCCCCTTTCCCCTCCAAATAACATTTTACTGTTATAATGACTTTGCTTAACTAGCTCTTATTAAGGTAATGGATAAACACAATGCTTTGTTTTGACATGCAGTAATGTTTTATTATGATACTGTAGGTGCCTTGGAAACGTTCCTACAATCTGATCCCATCACATTCAGTCTCCTACGTGCCAACGCTGTCAACCCTGTTGACTTCGTGTTTAAGTTTAATAAGAGGCTGATCTAGGAACAGTCAGACGCAATTACTGCTGAAGACTCTAGAGTCAGAGCTGGCCTGAGCTCAGAGGAGAAGAGCCCCACGCGAATGCATAAAAACCACATGGGCCCACGCCAGCCTTCGCTATTGTAAGTGCCGTCAGCTGCAGACAATTACAGACGACATCTCTCACCAGCAATGACTTGGCGATGACATTCTCTGCTATTTTTAGATCGTGCTTTACGGGCTTGTGTTTGGTGTTGGAACCTTCCATCTCCTCATCAGCGAAGAAGCGAAACAGAAGAGGCTCGTCCTTGAACTCGCTCTTTTCCAGAACTGTGAAAGCATAAAACCAAGCAAGTTTTCGGTCAATTTGCACTTAATCCTCGTTCACACCGAAGTCGAGTTGTTCTAAATGAAGTAAACCAGTTATCATTACCAATTTCTATTTTTCTGAAACGTTTCAAATGAAATGAAGACTACATGAAATATTGTATTTGTACTTGTGAAAACATACTAAACATTAGCTAATGGAGGCAAATTTGTGATTACAAAAAAGGAAAATGGATGACAAGTCATATACCTTCTCTTACACTTTCATACCCATTTTAATTTCAAATTTATTTTGTTGTAATTTTAATTGCAATTTTATTTTATTTCAGTATTTTATGTAACGTTATTGACACCTACAAAACAGCTGTACAGGTGTTGATATTGGCAGGAATTGCTAATTATACACGTTTAAGGGTCAAATTGATGTGTAAACTGAATTTGTTTACCATACAGGCTGAAAGATCTGAACGCCCTTGAATGAGAAGAGCAGGCCAGGGCAGGGCAGGGCAGAATAAGTTTTACAGTTTTTTTTCTAGAAAATGGGTTCCGTGAAAAGCACAGACCAGAATTTCAATCTGTCACTACGGCAACACGGGCTCCAAACAATTCCCTCACTTTGTAGTAAAAAAATACCCCAGATGAGAAAAGAGGTCCGGTGTTCCCTACACTTAAATGAGGGAGATTAGTTAAAGCTGAATTAGCTTTAATGGTCACATAACCAGAATGAACTAGCTCAAATGGACAAGTGCCGCAATCACATTCAGAGCCAAAACAAAACTAAAGCACAGCCAGTGAAGTTTCATGAATTTCTTGGACGTGTGCCGCGTATCAAACGTAATCGTGCATAATGAGTCGATAAATGAGTCACACACACATGATGTGGACTTTGGCACTGGGTGACCAGAAAAAGAGCCCTGAATCATGCAAACAATTGGTTGCCGTGACAACCGGCCTGTCAAACTTGGACCATGGAGAAGGTCAAAACTCTTGTCAAGAGACAAGAATCTGTGCAGAATCTTTTGTAAAACATTCGTTTAGGGGAAAAATGCGCTATGTGAAATGATGTTATCTGATACTTTCCATGAATAGGATGTTGCTTGATTGTTAACTTTTGAAATTCATGACAAACAACAAACGATTGTCAAAACATTCTGACAGCTACAAAGCAACATAATTTGTATTTATTCCATGACATGACTGGAAGTTTAAAACAATGGTCAAATTCTGGTAGTAGACCAAAATAAAACATTTCACATAAGATTTAGCTTGACAATCAACATTTGCTTAAAGATTTTGCACCTCCTTTTACTGACAAGTTTTTAAAAAAGCAACAGAAATACATAGAGGAGGAGTAAAAGAAAACTTAGAATCATACAGGGTGAAAAAATGAAGAGAAAACCCAAGATAAACCCAACCCAACTATCATACCATGATGCATGAATCCGTTGTCACACATCTCCACCCCCAAGATCAGCGCCTCTTCTCTGGTCCGGCAATCCCCCTTAAGAGCAGAAAAAGATGAGTGCCAGTCTCTGTCCGCTTACAAGCAGTCAAAATATCACACACCCTCCATTTAGTCATAGAAAACCACATTTAAATCACATAAACACTACTGTGGTCCAGTCACCACAGTACAACAAGTCTAAAGGGTCACTTGACTGCCTGGCAATAATTTTGCTGTCAGACACAATACATCATCCTATTGAACACTGATGTGCATGAACGCAAGGGTTGCCCCTAAATCTCTAGACCACACTTCAAGACCAGTTCAAATCTGCCATCTCATTATGGTGACTTTCTGGTTTTGTACAGCTCCTTAGCGGCTAAAACTATACTTTGTGGCTAGACGCTGGTTTTTGTTACAGATCGCATCCTGGGGTGTCCAGCTTATTTAGAAACTAGCCACCACTGTTACATTCCTTCTTTCTGGTTCATTTCCTGTAGAGGCGAATGCATTTCTAATCTTTACAGCATTAGTGTACTAAGCCATCAGACTGATGGCTCATGGGTTAATGATCTGGGTGGGTAATTGAAGGGTTGTAGGTTCAAATCCCACAAGGATGAACTTTCATCAATGTAGCCTTGAGAAAGATACTAAACACCATGTTTTCTCCAGAAAGGTTTATGTAGAGTTTAGAGTGGGTCACTTTAGGTTAATTAAATATAATTCAATGTTAATTAAAGACAAACTATTGGTATTGGGATCTTACCTGTGCTATTAGCCAGTCAATCAGCTTGTTGGCCATCACTACTGATTTATATGTCCTCAGATGATAATCCTTATCCCTGTGAGACAACAAGAAACATTTTATTCTAGTCAAGAATGTCTCTGCTCTACAGTAGCCTCAAGAGACACATTTCAAGATGACCTTTAACCTTTTCCTTGAGCTACATCCGCTTGACAAAGCTCCTGAGAGCTCTTCTCAACTTTCACATGACAATTTTCTCCTTGTTTTTTTTTAAAACAAATAAGTTTTACCTTTAATGTCTTTCTAAATGTCAGCCATATTTGCCTGACTGAAGATCTTCTACCCATATTCTGGCCTTGCTGACCATACTATGTGTCACATGTTGTGTCTTGCCCTGTTTTTGTCAACATTCTAACATCTTGTTAACATTCCATTTTCAAATACAAGAACCCATCAATTTGGAACCTAAACCCTAAATACACAGGGTTTCCTCAAGACCCAGCTAACTAACCCACTAGTCAATTACAATATGTTGTTTCACATACATACTAAACAAATCTCTACAAGCAATGTTTCATTCTAAGAAATGTTCCTGGAGTACACCAATGACCACAGAGCAACCAATGCAGAGAGCCACAGCCTCGGAGACTGCACCTAGGTTACCAAACCTCCCTCTTCACTCCAGCAGAAGTCTTTCACCCCAATGCACCCTGGCTACAGGGGCTGCAGCAAGGCAAATGCTTTGTGGCTGCGGCCAGACCATGGGAAATCACAAGAAATGCAATGGAGCAAAGATTTTCCCATGAAGCCAGGGGTCTCCTGAGGGACACTCACTGTGCTAGGCCAGAGGGCACAGACTCCTAGAGGCCCACACACTACCACACACACACACACACACACACAGATTCAAAGCTAAACTTAGCCGTTTCAAATTCACAGAATTGGAGGGAGAAACATCCCAGTTCAATTTTAACATAACCAAACACCTCCAGATGACAGGAAATGTGCCTTTTTCTGTGAGGAATCCCACACGTCTCTCTCGGGATCCACATATCACACTTATAATGGTGCGTAAAGGTTTCAGTTTCATTATAAGGAGTTTTAAAATCATGGACCAGAAGTGTGAGGTTGGACGGGCCATGCCAAGGTTTAACCTCTGCAGACATGGTTCCAGTCGTTTCCTCTGTAGCTGTACCCAGACTGTCACTGTGACAAATGTGTGTAAACATTGTTACCGCGGGCGGCCATATGCCTGGCACAAGAGCAGAGCAGTCTGAAGGACAAACTTGAAAAATCAAAGCAACAAAAAATAAAAACTTGCAAAGAGCCAACCAGGTCTTTTATACCCTTTATTGTCTCGTGTTTTGGTCATTTTGTCAAAATTTTATATTACTGTATAGACAACTATAATACAAGTTTAACTACTCTTAGTTCATTATACAGTAAAGCAGGACTGTTTCTAACCCAGGATTTGAGGGTGTTATTTCATATGGGTAAGCGGGGGTGTCAAATCTCCCCAGAGCCCCCCACCACCACCAGCAGGAAATACCAGATAATTAAACTACAGCTGGATTTTCTAATTATAGTCACACAGACAAGAAATGAGAAAATCTTTGCACACAGGCGTTCCTTTACATAATATACACTCATAATATAAACCGGGGGACAAAAGCACAAGTGTAATGCTTCTATTTTATTTGCTTTTCCAATTCAATATATTTTTAATTACAAATTATATTATCAGCATAACAACTTGCAGTATAACCCCAACAATGATGGTACAATTCAGTGGAAACTGGAGCCTTCCAATGGCTTGACAAAGATAACGTGCCCTCGGAGTCCATTAGTTCTGTGTTTGGCAAAAGGAATTTAATGTCCTGTGAACGGGTCAGCTGCCAAAATCTTAGATTGCACCTGGTTCACATTAAGGCCCTTCAACTCATTTGCAGTGCAGTCCTGATGCTGATTGGTTGCCCTTTCACTATCAGCACACATGCTAAGAGAGACAGGCACAGATACAGTAACTTACCGTCAGGATGGTTTCTTTCAATTGTCATTGGCTCTATTAACGAGCACTGAAACAATAGCTATGAACAAAATTACAGTGTTTCACTGCTAATGTTCAGTCCAGCTACAGAAGTGACTTTATCTTTGACTTTATCTGCTTCCTGCCCATCTAGGATCCTGTTTGTTTGTTTGTTTTCGTGATGCTATGCACGCAATCTATGAATGCCAATCAGATATCATTAGTATTTGTAAATATTTATACAAAAAAACCTATTTATTCATAGAATTTATGATTGTTGATTCACAACGGTAAGTTTATAATGATTTATAATTCAAGTGGTCAGGTCGTATGTCGCGGGTCTGTCTGTAAACAGAAAGATATCCTGCTACTACATCAGATGTCCAGCTACTGTAGATGGTGCGGCATCTATAGCTTCTATATAATCTATATCTATAGCATTCCTGCCCTGCAATTTTATCACATCCCTACGAATACCGATCGGATCTCATTATGAATATATATACAGGTGTTCAGATTCTATATCATCCTCCAACACAGTGATTCCGTAACTAACAGACCCTAAACTCACGGGTGTTCCGGTAAGTGCTATCTCAAGACAGGAGAAGGAAACAGCGGGAGGTGCGAACGCACCTGGCAGAGCTGTATGACAGGAGACAGCTGTAATGAGCTGGAACTAAGACTCTGGCTCTTACCTGATCACTGGGGTGAATAAACTATGAAGTCTGCAGTAGAGCCT